>PVLD010015291.1:0-49127 GCA_004027595.1 Dinomys branickii | reverse complement strand
GAAGGAAGAAGGAAGAAGGAAGAAGGAAGAAGGAAGAAGGAAGAAGGAAGAAGGAAGAAGGAAGAAGGAGGAAGAAGGAAGAAGAAGAAGACCCAGTCTGGGATGAGGCTTGTGACCTAGCTGGCCTAATTGCCCTGAGGGGAGAAGCAGGTTCTTTCTCATTGAATGTAAACAAAGAAGCACACAGAACATTCTCTGAAGCCATGCTGTCACTAAGGGGGGAATTGTTTTCATGAGACATTGATAAGAACTGTACTTAGCATCAGATCTGACACATATGAGACACGAGCTAAGTATGTGATGGGTGAATGAATATTTCAGTGTTTGACTGGAACTAATTAGTCTGGGTCTGAGTATCCTCTACAGAAAGGGCAAGGGGGAAATTTTGCATATATTTTAGGCTTTGTGAACCATATAGTCTTTGTGTTTAACTCTCTGGTTGTTGAGCACAGGTAGCCAGAGACAATTTGCAAATGAATGAGGATGTCTGTGTGCTAATAAAACTTATTTCTAAAAATAATAGTTGGCTGATTTGGCCCCTGGCTGTATTTTGCTGGCTTGCAGTCTAGGTTAGGAGTGACAATTTCTAGCCTGTCTGTAGATCTGGCACCTCAAAACAGGGGCACCCAAACATCACTAATCACTTAAAGCCTTTTCTCATACTGAGCTACAATTGGTCTTCCATACCTCAAGCACAATCCAAGCACCATCAATCGATTAGTCAGTCTGAGTTGGCATGTGAATGTAACCTCTCTTCCATCCATGCCTAGGTAATACTCTTGTTCTTTATACAAAAGCTGAGGTTGAGAGCTCACAGAGCTGAGACTTAGAATTTACTTTGCCACTTGTGTGCTGTGTGACACTTTGTCAGACACTTTCTCTGAAGTCCAGATCCCTCGAAGGATGCCAATTTTGCCGACAGAAACTCGGGTAAAGACTCCATTTAAAGGATAGCTAGTTTTACTCTTCTTGTGCTCGCTATGTGGCCAGTTAAACACAGAATAATAATTTAAGCCAGTTGTGATAACAGAGTTAAAACCTGGGCTCATATTTTTTCCTTCCCACCTTGCTGAGTTTTTAAGAGAGATCAAGGCTTAAGCGGCAGAGAATGGCTGACGTCCCCTCTTGGACGCCAAGTTTCCTCCCATCGTGCCGCGTGGCGAGCTTTCCAAATATGCCCCTTGCACCTTCTGTTTCAGTGTTATTTTCATTGTGAGGCTCCTGACATGTTTAATTCCTTGGCTAAGCCTTCTCTCCGTCCAAATGTCGCCACCCTTGTCATACAATTTATTTTCTACACACACATAAAATCAAGCATGAACACTTTTCTCTACCATGAACTCTTGAGAAATGGCCTTTGGAGCAGACATCCGTCACGGTGGCAATAATACTCCAAGAGTAAATTCCTTTTTACTGGGTTTAGCACTTCCCATTCTAGGTCAGATTTCATCTAGGGCAGCTTGTGTTAGCAGAAAAACACCCCTTTGCTGGGTGTGTATCCATCCTAAGCGTCAGTCAAGGAGAATGAGAAAGAGAAACAGCGGTGAGGAACCCACTGTGTGCCAGCCCTGGTATAAGGGCTTTTACCTCTCCATTGGTCCTCAGGGAGTGCTGGAAGGCGGGCTCAGGCCTCACTGTGGTGCGGCGTGATAAGACAGAAGCGGTTGGGGTGGGTCTCCTGAATTCCAGTTCTGTCAGCCAGGGCTCTCCGGAAATGCAGAACTAACAGTATTGTGCATGCGTGTGCACGTGTGTGTGTGTGTGTGTGTGTGTGTGTGTGTGTGTGCATGCGCGCGACAGGTACGTATTCTCTCCCATCTTATATATCTATTTGCCTGTCATCTATTAAGAGATTTATGTTAAGGAATGGGCTGATGTTGAAAACTTTTTTTCCATGTTTGCGGTGCACAAGCTTTATATTCCATGTGAGGAGTTAGTGCACGGACATGACACACTTCAATTTCTTTTTTCATCCCCTGTCTCTCCCTTCCCTTCCCTCTCCCTCTACCTATTTCCTTCCCATTTGAGAAAGATCTCGCTCCCTAATTTCTGTTATCTATCTTTTATTTTATTTATAATTTAAGTTTCTCATGTAAAAGTTTGTGTGTCAGATTTACTTCACTTAACATTAGGGTCTTAAGCTCCACCAATTTTCCCCAAGTTTATCTTTGTTTATGGCAGAGCAGTCCTCTACTGTATGGAAATTCCACACCTTCTTTATCCATTCATCTGTCAGTAGGCATCTGGGCTGCTTCCGAGGTTTAGTTAATATGAATTGTGCTGCTATACACATAGGTATACATAGATCCCTATGGTATAACGTCTTTAACTTTCAGGGAGATCCTAGGAGGAGAATAGCTGGGTTGAATGGAATTTCTACTTTTAGCTTTTTGGGGACTCTGCATGCTGATTTCTAAAGTGGTTATTCCACTTTACATTCCCACCAACAGTGTAGAAGGGTCCCTTTTCCCCCTGTAGCCTCATCAGTATTTGTTATTTGATTTCTTGAGGATGGCCATGAGGGCTGGCAAGTCTGAAATCTGCAGCTGGCTTGTAGGTAGGAAACTTGGGTATGAATTATGTGCGAGGATTGGATCTATGCTAGCTAGCAAGCTGCAAGTGGAGGCAGAATTTCTATGTTGCAATGTTAGGGAAGAATTCCCTCTCTGAGAAAACTGAACTTTTGCTCTTGCAATTTTTGACCAATTTGATGAGTCCCACTCACATTTGGAGGGTAATGTGCTTTACTTACAGTCAGCTGGTAAATATTTTTTGTGATCAAATATTTTATAAATGTTCTTTATATCTGCAAAATACAATCACAGTAACACATGGACTAGTGTTTGACCAAACAACTGGGCACCATAGCTGAGTCAAGTTGACACATAAAATTAATAATCACAATAACCATTTTTTCCTCCTATTGCTTGTATTTCCTCGGACTTAGGCAAGTGGGCAAAGTTTATGTCATTTCCTTGGATTTCCAGTGCCCAGGGTAATAGCTAATACATAGTGGACATTCATAATTATTTGTTCAATATCAAGCGAAGAGACCAATGCAAACTTTGATACTATTTGTCACCTTCCAGTACACAGGAGTGGTTTTTCCTTCCAAGTAAATCACTGTCTGAAAACAAGTTCCTCCAGATACCCATCATTATATCATAAGTGTCCCTTAGGAGGAATAATTAAGAAAGCCAAGAGGTGATTCTCTTCGCAGTGGAATTCATGTCAACCACTCCATTTGCCCTTTCCTTAGGAGAAGGCTCTTGTGGGTCAGCCCGAGCCCAGGTCGTGAAGGGTGAGTTCAGTGTGGAGTCACAGCTCCCTGGTCTTGCTCCAAGTCCACTCCGAAAAAAGTGACAGGAGAACGACAGGCACATAAGTAGCAAATTATTTCAAAGTGGTCTTAGTCACAGCTACTGTCCCCAGGAGCATGCTTGGGAGTTTGATGTAGACTCACTGTCAGTCCACATGGAGATGGTGATGTGTATGTGTTTGGTCTGAACTGGTCCAGCATGGCTGCATAGCTGTAGCATGCAGCTGCCTTGGACGGAGAAGAAAGATGGGGTGTCGCCTGCCGCAGCAGGCCAGCTCTTCCTTCCTCAATCTACCTGCCACTGTTGCAGTTTTGGTCATCATTTAGGGGATTTCTAGTTCACTCTCCTCTAAAAATGAGAGGTATGTCTTCTGCATTGGAAAGCCTTAAGGGATTCGATTCATGCCCACCTATTCAAATATTCCCAGAGTATTTATTTTTAATTTATTTAAAAATATGTGCTGAGGCCCTGGACTATGTACTAGGAATACAGTCACGAGCAAGGAGTGACATGCCCTGACCTCAGGGAGCTTAGAGTCTAGGGGAGGGGATGCTCTGAGAAAGGGGACTGAGAACAGGGAGTGTGGTCCCCTCCGGTCCTCCACCCCCGCTGTCCAGTTAGGGTTTGGGTTTGGGTTCAGGTTCGGATTCAGGTTAGGGTCAGGCATCTCTCCTCAACCCCCACCGGCTCCTTGGTACAGAGCATCTGCTCCAGCTCGGGCACAGTCAGATGCGCCACATTTCTCTTCTCCGTCCTCTTCCCAGAAATCCTTCAAAGTAGGTATTATCCGGACTATTAGATGAAGAAACAGCCTTAGAGTTCTTTAAAGAAAGAAACTTTACTTAAAAGCGAACATTCAGCGAACAGTAAAATAGATGCAAACTAAAGCCAAACCTAGTCTTCGTGTCTGTGCCCTGCTTCTTACCGGGATTGGAAGTTTCCTAAGGAACTGATCACTCGCTCCTTTATCTCAGTGTTGAAAGTGCGGCACATACAACACGCGAGGACGCACAGAGGAGGCGTTTGGGCTGGACTCCCAACAACAAGCAGCAAACCACCGCGAGGAAGATTTAGGCCAAGCGCTGCCCTGGACTGCGGGGCAGAGCAGGTGCCACAGGAGGAGGGAGTGCAGGTGGAGTGGAGAGGGAGGCTTCCCAGGGAGGGCGGGTCCCATGTTGCGGACAGGAGGTGGGACTGGTTACTCGGAGCAGGAGGCTTATTTCAGGTGAAATCAGGACAAACCCTAAGGACTGCACATAGAATTGGCCAGTAGGGGGTGACAGAGAGCAAATGTCTGGGAGTTGGTTAGCGGGCCGGCCGTTGTGAGCAGTCTTGGAATCCGGACTCTGATGAGGGGATCCAGCCTATCAGTTACTGCGCCATGTTCCATTGGGAAGAGTTGATCAACAGTTACTAGTTTTGTGGTACAAATCATTTTCTCACGTTTCTCTTGTATTTACGCATTTTTAGACCAACATCTGATTTTTTCCTAATTACATGAGGGCATAACATAATCATGATATTTATGTAACAATGATGATGGTGTAAGGGACATGGGGTATGTGGCTCAGACCTCTTCTCTGTACAAAGGAAATTATTCTCCAGCCGCTGGGGCAGGGTTTGCAACACACAGCCCTTGACTCTTAGTCCTTTTCTAGGGTTGGGTCATGTGAAGACAGCTGCCTCACAAATCACAGAGCTTTTGCAGGGCAGCCCATATTCGATAGTTATAAATGACTGGCTGCTTGCTGTGATCTGAGAGATCCCTGAACAGCCCTTCCACTTCTGGGCTCCGGTGACGTAGGCAGAGCCCTCAGACACGGCCGCACTGCAGCTGCCTCCTCCTGTGTACCTTTCCCTCTTCTGCATGGGCATCTGGAGAGTTTCTTCCATCTCAACCTGCTCCTAGGGGCTGCTATTCTACTGAGGGTAACAGCCCCAGCTGGTGTCTGTTCCCAAGCACAGGAGGGAGCGTCACGCTCTCTTGTCTCTGTCACAGTGGCCATGGGTAGCCCATCATCATATTGCTGTCCTGTGGCCTGGGCATCTAAGGGTTTTCTTGTCTTTGATCTTCAGTAACCTTAACTTCTTCCTGGAAGGACAGGACAAAGCTTCCTGACTCCTTTGGGCATATTCTAAACTGAGACCTCACAAAGAAATCATTTTCCCAAGATCACAAATCTAACAATGTTGCAGAATTGTCAGCGTTTCTGGTGTACTCCACTGCACATAGAAATGCCCATTCTTCTCATGTTTCTTAATGCATAGTATCCCAGGAAGGCAGGGTCCGTGACTTCTGCTGCCAGTTCTGCAGTTGGTGGATTTATTAGTTAGTGCCTGACTTGAGAAATCTCACTAAGATCTGTGGCCTAAGACAGTGTGGGAAGTGGGAATGCTGACTCAGTGTCAGCGCCCGGTGGCCCTCAGCTGTCACCTCGGGACATGCAAAGTCACTCAATACAGAAGGAGCTACAGAAGAATGCAAAGGAAAGACAGAGAGGAAAAGGGGGAGGGAGAAAAGGGAGTAGAGTCTGAGACGGAAGGAAGAAGAAGGGGTGACGGGAAGGAGAGAGGGGAGGAGAGAACAACGGAGGGGAGAGAGAGGAAGATGAGGAGGGGGAGGAGGAAGAAGAAGAGGAGAAAAGGGGGAGGGACAAGTAGAGGGGTGGGGGAGGGGAAGACAGAACAGGGGAAGGCTGAGAGGGAGGCAGAGCAAGAGGCTCTTCAGCTGCTCTAGAATAAGCAATGGCAGCCTTCCTGCCCATGAGGCAGCCGTGTTATTTGTGGCTTTGAACTCCTCGGGACAGTGTGCTTTATCATCTGGAATAATAAACGCAGACCTGGTGGCCCAAGGAGCAGGCTGGCCAAGGGCAGCCTCCCTGGGCATTGGGCAGAGGCACCCCGAGGGTGTCCTGGGGCCCTGGGAGCAGGAGGGCCCTCAGCTGATGCTGAGCGAGGGTTTCAAAGTAAACAAAGTCTCTGGGGCCAACGGGACCCTCCTGTAGGTGGTAACTCTGACTTGAGGTGGGCCCTAGAAAGAGCTTAGTGTTTTTAGCTCTCTAGTTGCTTTGAAGGGAAGACAGAGAGTCACAGTGTGAAATTTATTATTTGGGGGGACATAATAGCTAACAGCTCCAAAAACACTCTGAGTGTGCTCCACAGTGCCTCGATGAGCACATCTCCATGGCCTGAGGAAAGAGAAACCCCAAACGGACCAGAGCACTACTGGGGCACAGCGCATTGGGAGACATTGCCCTGTCACTTTTCCTTGGGGCCAAGATGACCACTCACATTTTGGACCCTTCCAAGGTCAACCTTCTCTTGATGTCTGAAAAATATTCTGGATTGGCCAGGCCCAACAGGAAGTCCTGATCATGTAGGCCACTGAGAGATCTCGGAAATCCCATGGATATGGAGTCAGTGTGAGACTTGACTTGGCTGATGGCTTGCTGTGGTCTTAGAAGTACCACGTGCCTACCACGAGCCAGGAGGTGCTCCTGCTCATGAAGCAGTGCAGCTCCTCTGTCTGCCCCTTGCAGTACAGGCCCAGGGACCCCATCCTCAGGTACCATGCCTCTCTCCCGTGTACAGCCTGTGCGCTTGACCACTGGCGTGCTCTTGAAACTCTTGTGGGGCTCCAGGCTGCCCGCCTCAGGTTGGCCACGTGCAGCAAGTCCTTCTCTGTGGCACACAGCTCACTACTGCCCTGCCACTGCACTCTATCTGGGGAATCAGTGACAGTGGACTCCGCTAAAGCCAGCTTGTAGCCACCGTTTCACCCTGTGGCTATCACAGGTGTTAGCACTGAGCACGTCTCAGATGATCCATTTACAAATGTGTCTATAAAGATCCCATCTCTTTCTACTTTGCAGGGCTATTGGGATGTTTCACATAGTGCAAAACATTTACTGAAAGGGAAAGGCTGTGTACATTTGAGGGGTTGTCATTATGAGGAGCTGCTTTCCAAACAGAAGCCAAAGGGGCAGGAAACTAAAGCAAGAGCCCCTCCCTCCTCCTGCCCCTTCCTTTTCTTCCTGGGTACCTGCTTAAGGGTTTGGCATTTCCTAAGGCCTAGAGAAATGCTAAGGAATACGACAGACAGGGTCACTCACCCCTGTGAAGCATATATTCTGTTAAAAATCCACAGCGTATGAACAGTGCCAATTTTCTTAGTGAACAGAGAGAGGAGGGGCAGAAGCTGTGCACGATGGGAAAAGGCCTTTGGGCCTGAGCAGCGCTTGCTGTGCCTTCAGCTTCTCCACTTCCCATAGGGATGTCAGTGCCCATCTCCGGGCAGCCATAGGACTTGATAAACTCAAAAACCTACCTCACGGCTTCCTAGGAACTGATCTCCCGGGGAAGAAACCACAACAAAGATGCTTCTGTGGCTCCTGAGGGGAGGGAAGAGCCTGTCTGAGGGCACAGAGCAGGGCCCTCTCCCAGCCAAGGCCCAGAGCTCCGGGGAAACCACTTTTCCTTGAGGTGCTCTGCGTGGATCTAGAACACTTCCCAGGCCCTGCTGCCAGCACAGCTCTCTGTACTGGGCTGACACCCTGCCTGGCACCCAGCTAGGTCCAGCTCCAGTCTAATCAGAACTAGCCCCAGCACCCCTCCTCTTCTGGGCCCATTTTCCACCCTAAAAGGGGCGTTGAACTAGCACATCTCCCTTCAGCACCCTTTAGCATTGATTTGCTCTGATCTGGGTTCGGCCACAATGTTTCAGGGCAAATGTTTTGCCTCTTCAACTAATGAGCTTCGGTTAGTTTTGCTGGTCGCTCTGAACTGCACATTCTGAGACAAAATTCCGCATCCTTGCGTATTTTACTCCATGGTGGAACAGATGGTGTGCTTGGCACCCGCAAGGTCATGGAAACACAACATTGTTCCCATAAGGACCTGGTGGCCAACAGGGAGAAAGCAGAACTGGTTCAGCTCTACCCGGGTCTCAGAGCCGGTGGTGGCGTGTTTTGCAGCAAAGGGACTGACTGGCGGTCATGTCCACGTGTGCTGTATGCCTCCCCTAGGGTCACGATGAAAGTTCAAAGTCCTTCCGAAACGCTACCATATAAAGCATCACTCATTGTTCTCTTTCCTTCAGGGTTGGATATTTTCTTTATGTTTTGCTCATTTCCTTGTACGATGCACACGCTAGCTACTTCCGTGAGTCCCAGACTGCATATAAATTACGCCCTGGAGAATGAGCACCACTCTTCTGGCTCCATAGCTTAAGGGAACTGCAAGCAGAGGGGTCTCGACCTGAGCTCCACCTTGCACAAAGGCAGTGGTGGCGCTGTGACTCCAGCTCAGGTAGCTCTGAGGCCCCTGATGCCCAGGGCCATAAACTGCAACTCCACACCTCCCCATGTGAACTGGATTCTTACCTGAGAGTGAGGAAATACTTTAGGAGCTCAGGGCAAGCTCAATCCACCCACAAGTTACATTTGTTAAATTCTCGGGAAATTTATTCAGCGAATTGCTACTTCGTGGTTTTCAGATGTGGGGGTGATTGTTATATTTAGTTTCTTTTACTTGGCATTCAGTGATTCTGCGCTTGTAAGATGCAGGTGGCTTCGAACCATTTTCTGAGAAGCAAAACTGGTAGAGGTTGAGAGTAGAGTTTGGGGTCCGAGTTCCCCAGAGTTTTCTTTCCTGCCTTCTGGTTCAACCCATGTACAATCCAAAAGAAAAGAAACCGAACACTGAAGTTATCCATGGCTGAGCCAAAGCACAGAACTCTACACTTCAAAGCAGTGGTGAAGGTCATGTTGAGGAAAGTAGCCTAGATGGAAGCATGTGCCTACCTCACCTCCTGGATCTCCACTTGAGTCTTCAACCTCAGAGTTGCAGAGGGAAATGTTTGTTGGTGAAGCGGACCCCACAACCCTTGAAGCATCACAGGAATGAGGCCGCTTTCCATACAAGTTACACGGAAGGGTAAGTGATGGATGTCTCCCCGGCAGAAATTCACTTGTGGCAGATAGGGAGCGGCCAACAGCCCACCATGCTGGAGAGAGACAAGAGAGAGAGGGGAGGGGGGGGAGAGGTTATTGCTCTTTTTCATGCCTCAGGAAGCAGAGTAGGATGTTTTCATAGCCACATGGAACATGTCCATGCATTGCCATTGTCCACTCACGGTCCAGGGTCCAGGAATGTCAGGATCTATCTAACTGGGTGGACCGCTTCTTCTCCTCTTGGGAGAAGCTGTGAGGGGCAGAGACACTGAATAAAAGGCACTTTCCTCCCTCGTGGGCCAAGGCTGCAGCATGGGGAGAGGGAAGACAGAGATCATCTTCTCACCATCATCCTTCTTTAAGCACCACTTGCCAGATTCTGTCAGTGGGACTGAGAGAGATCCCAGTGGCATGGAGGAGGTGCCACCCACTCTACCGCTCCCTCAGGGCTTCCCGTGTTGTCGCTCTTTCTGGAGAGCAAAGCTGACCTGACCCCTGTCCTCAGGAGGCTGGCATTCCAGCTAGGAAGCCAGCCGGAAACCCTACCAAGGAGAGAGAGAGAAAGAAAACGATGAGGAACTGCAAAAAACGGTAAGAAGGTAACAGGCAAGACCATACAGGATGGTCAAGCAGAGTCTCTCTGAGGAGGGAACATATAACAAAATCAGACATACATTACAGAGTTTCAATTGTGACACAGCTTTTAAGATATTCTGAGAGCAGAGGGAGGAGATGATGACTTCTCTGGCTAAACATAGCCACTTTGCTTGAAGTCATGTGGTAGGTCACAGGGAAGCCAGACGAGAGTCTGGGGCCAGAAGTGTTCCTTTAACTTCATGTCTGTATCGTGCTCTTTTTATTCTTGGGTCTTGGGTTTCTTCCTTTGGATTAGATTGTCTGGTGGGGAGATCTGTCTCCAAAGAGTCACTCTTTATAACTTGGAAGAAGAATCAAAGGTCATCAAAAAGAAAACATGTGTCATGCTAAAAGTTTCTTTTAAAAAGACAGTGAAAAATTATATTACATTGTGGGTTTAAACTTCAAGGACTTCTTGCCCATCAATGGGTTTATCTCCTCGCTACACTTGCTGTGAGACTGAGACCAGATGGGAAACACTTTGTAAATTGCAAAGCCACGTACACATGCTAGAAATTATCAGACACCTGACAAGCACACCCAGCATGAGGATCTTTACCTTTAGAAAACCACTGTTCCCATTCTTTTGTTCCTCTGAGAATTGGAAACAAAAGCGGCTTGGTTCTGGAGTGGCAGGAGCTCTTACAGAACACTCTCTTCTTGCCCGCCTTTTATCTCTCCCAGGGACAATCAGCTGCCAGCAATGTGTCCCTCCAAGCAGCCCTCCACATTTCACGGAACATCTGATTTGGATAAAACTGAAACTATTGCCACACCAGTCTCTGCACACTTTTTTCCTCTTCTTTTTTCCAAGAACAGCAGTAACCAAGCTTGACAAACTACTGACTTCTACCAAAGCGATTTTGATGCCTTTTACACATCAGAGCCAAATGGATGAGAAAGGCTGAAAACACGAAGAAGACTCAAACAGAAGTTTTTTGCAATTTCATACCCACAGCTGCCTTCCTCCAGGCAGTCTCCCCAGGTTGACTAGCAGCAAATGAGGACTACATGGCTGTCACTTGAGCACAGGAAGCAACTTGCATTTCTTTTTTATTTTATTTATTTATTAGTTTATTTATAGCTTTGCTTCCACAGTCAACAAGGCTCTGTTCTAGAGACTGGAGTTATAGTAAGTCCTACAACTCAGCAATTTTCAAGGTATAGTAGACAAACCATTTAGCAAATAGTAATGGCGTATAAGAAAATGCGATGTGAAATGAAATTGGATTTGGTGCCTTCCTATAAAGGAAGTGGGGCAGCTAGTTTCCCATTGGAGGGTTGAGGGAAGAAGGGGTTTTAATTTTAACTTTGGGGAAGGTGGCATTTGAGTTTGTCCTTTATAGACACTGAGGATGTTGGTAAATCACTGAGCAAGTAGATCGGGGTGGGCATGGGGACAGTTACATCACCAAAACACAGGCTGTCCACAGTTTAGGTGCAGGTAAAACAGAAACCAAAACATAAAGCACATAACGATAATCCAGATGTCTGGCACAGCCTGTATACAACAAGGGAAGCAAGTAATTACAATAAATGGAAAGAGCATTTGGAGCTGGGAGAGGCTGAATTCAAAATTAGGTCCAGGTTACCCTGTTCAGTGTGTAATTGTGAACATGTCTTTTTACCTCTCTGTGATTAGTGTTGCTCATTAACTGTGAACATAATAAAGCCTATTGTTCAGAGTGGAGCTTCACGTGCTAATTTGTATGAAGGGGCTCGGAAGGGTGTTAGGCTCAAGCTCACTGCCTAGTACATTTTGAAGCCTTGCTTAGCTCTCTGGGGAAAACGCTGGAAGCTAACAAGGTGGAAACCCACACAAGGCTAGTCGCTGCTGGCTTTGGTATCAATTTGAATAGTATGCCCAATCTTTCCAATGGTGTTCTTGGGTATGCTTATCAATCTCTCTGAGCTTCTATTTCCTTGTTTAGATGTCAGGATTGTTGTTTAGGTAGACACTTTCTCTCCTATTCTTCCCACATTCCTACCTTGATGTGTAGAAAAAGGAATTTATATTCTGTTGCCCTCTCAGCGATGAATGGAACACATCCAGACTCTTAGCATTCTCAGATTTATTTATTTACTTATTATTTCCAAGAGGAAAAGAGGATCTAACGCAATAGGTACCAGTGAGAGTCCTACCCTAACTAACCCACTCGCTTGTGGGTGGAGTCACTGCCTTGCACAGTGAGCCCCATCTTCTGATCTATATTCTAGCTTTTCTATCAGGCAGCTGCTAGCCAGGCTGGCACATCCTAGGTAGATTAAAGCTTAGACCACTTTCAAATGGAAAGCTAGGTAATGTTCTCCGCAAAGAGTTAATCCGTGCCTCTGTGATTTTGAATTACAGGGTACAGCACGTTACCAAATTGGCCATGATTTTTTGTATCTTCTTGCATTGAGAGGTGAAATTAATTTCTCCGCTCCTATAATCTGGCCTGTGACTTGCTCTGGGCAAATAGGAGAGGAGAAATGACTGTAGCAGTCCTGACCCTAGACCTGAAGAGATTTTACCTTCTCTTATTTTTTGCTCTTTGAAGCCCTATGACCTGCATGTAAACAGCCTAGGCCAGTGGTGGCAAACCTCCGGCATACATACCACTGCAGCAGACTGTGTTGCTGAAAGCGCCAACTGGCTCACCATTGCTGGCCTAGGCTGACTTGAATGAAGAGAGATCACATGGAGAGAGGTCCCAGACATCCCACCAGCTTAGCCAAGGCCATCCTAGGCTAGCTAATCCCCAGGGAGCCCACGAGCTGGTGCTCAACCAACATCAGCTGAGCCCAGCTCATGCCAGCAGAATTGTTCCTCTGGCTTGCAGATTATTGAGCAGTACTAGATGGTTATGACTTTAAACTCTTCATTTCTGGGGTGATTTATTAAGTTATAAAACCTAACTAATACGCATGATGATGACAGAAA
Organism: Dinomys branickii; assembly: GCA_004027595.1. NCBI lineage: Eukaryota > Metazoa > Chordata > Mammalia > Rodentia > Dinomyidae > Dinomys > Dinomys branickii. The sequence continues at coordinate 36,297 of PVLD010015291.1, read as the reverse complement.
TGTAAAAAGTGGTGCTTGCTTCCCATTCGGCTGCTGATCTTTATGTGATGGGCCATTCCTACTCCAGATGTAAAGGGGATGGGAATACAGTTCCCTGAACCACTCAGAATGACAGTTTCCCCTAGGATTGTCACCAGTCCTAAGGGGGCACTGGGGTGGGCACCAAAGTTATGAGCAGAGCTTCTCTACCAGGCCCTTCTTGGCCAATGAAATATGCTCTCTGAGGCTAATGGTGCCTCTGGATTTCTGCATGCAGGTGGTCCTCGGGATTAAGCAAGACAAAGTCCATAAATTCTCTGGCAAAATTTGGGGCAAAATAAACCTCATTTTTATAATGACTTCTCAGTACTGAAATATTCTACTCTGTTGAAATTTATGATCATTAATAATTATCAAATAAGCTTCCATTTTCCCATCAGAAAAGTGTCCAGGGAGCAGTGACAGTGGAGGTGGTAGGCTAGTGATCTTTAAGATTTTTTCCATCATGGCTGCTCTGTGATTCATGGGCTAATGTAGATCTCTGCGTAAAAGAGAAGCCAAAACACATGGCCTGAATGAATGCCTTTGGTGAAGTCAGGGACACAGCCCCAGAGGCACAGGGCGGCAGGTCATCTGTCAGGCGGCTATGTCAGCAGTCTGAGAAGCAGCCCATAAAGCTGCCAGTTCTGCCCTTTGCTCTGGTCCAATCAAAGAGGCAGAAGTGAGGCCCTTGGGCCAGGACACCCCTGCTTGGCAGGAGAGAGACTGCTGTGCTCTGACCAGGGGCTTAAACAGTTAATGCACTCCTGGAGTCATAAATAAATCCTTTGGTTTGAGATCAAAAGCAAAAGTATAGGAAACTAAAACATTGATGATATGCCTTTCCCCCATCCCCTCGCCTCCATCTCACCCAGTTCAGAAACATTTATACCAGATTTGAAGCTCCTCAGTGCAGCTCTCTAGCAAAATTTTACTCATTGCAATGGCAGTCTCAAAAAGAGACAGAGGCTAGGGGAAGCTGAGGTCCAGGCCTAGATTTTCTTCTCATCTACCCCGTGACCATTGACACCCAAGGCTCACCCCAGGAACTCTGACTCCGGACCAGGCCTGGTTGCCAAGATTATTTACCAGCTCCCCAAGTAAACCTGCAAGAGCTGAGCATCCCTGACTCAACCATTCTAAGTTGTGGGTCCTTCTGTAAAATGAGGGTGACGGCCACTTTTCAGCATCGTTCCGAGAACCAACGACGGTAGAGAACGGTTGTGAAAGAGAAATACTCAGCATGAGGCGCCGCTGTTCGGTCTGGAAGGATCTTCTGCCTTTCACTGGGTATTCAAAGGTCTGGAGACTCAGTTGCATCCAGTTTTGTTTTGCCAACCTCAGTGTCAGGAATCGGTCTTGGCTTTGCACCATGGGCCTGTGCGGGGAGAATCAAGGAAGACCCGGTAAGAATGAGCCAGGGAGCTAGGGCCTGACTGAAACCAGCCCGGGAAGGGGGCAGCTAGGACTCTGGAGCGCACACACAAAACAGCTGTCGGAGTCCTGCATGTGGACTCCTCACAAGCGCTTCAGTGGGCCCTGGGTGGGATGGCCTGAGCGCGGCGTAAGTGCGGGAAACAGGAAAGAGACAGTCGCCGCTGAGCTCACTATTGTGCCTCCACACGATAGCCTGCCTTATACTCTCGGTGTATTTTTATCTTTATCTTTATATTTATTTTGTCCTTCTTTTCGCACTCCCCTTTCGCTCTGCCTGAACTCACTCTGCAGAGAGCGCTTCCCCCAGTCCTCCTTTTTTTTGTTTTTCCTACCTCTCGTAAGTGTGAAACTCTGCCACCCTGTTTTGATTGTTTCATTCAACTCTTTGTTCGGAACAGAAACAACCTAGAAATTATCCGCAAGCAGAGACTCTAGCATCCCTGAATCAGGTAACAAGAGGAGTGGAATTCACGTGTGGTGTCTGGTCACAGGAAATACTTTGTCTGTCACTGGGGAGCTGGCTACTTTCATTTCCACATCTTGTTGTTTCAATGGTAACCAAGTGGCCCTTAGACATAAATAATATTGTATTTCTAAGGACAGAATGAAGAAACAGCTTCACCCATTTACTCAGCCACTGGCATGTAAGTGGGGTTGAGTGGGAGTAGGTGGATGGGGCACACGGTGTCATATTTCCATTTATACCTTGATTTATTAGGGATGCCAATCTGTATTCAGTCAACAAGCCTTCCCAGGGGGCTGACTTCCTGCTGAGTACCAGAGGGCCAGGGATTATTTGCACTTGAGCTGTTCACGGTGCAAGAGAGGTAAATCCACATTACAGCATTGTCGGGGATCTGATGACCAGATCTTTACCCCTGTACACTGTTTGGAAAAGGATGATTTCAGTGCAATGGAAAATCTGGGAAATGTGCTTGATAGAACTGGGTCCAGATCACGCTCACACCCTTTTAGGGTCTCACCTGGACACATCTCAGTTGTGATATCTCCAGCTCCCATCTTGCAGCACTGTCCCAATGTGCAGTTCCGCCAGAGTCGCCACACTGCTCAGTTTCACCGGCTCCCGCCATCCCAGCTCCCATGTCCACCGCAGGGTAAAAGTGCCAGGCATTCACACCCCCACCTCTCCTTGGCCTGACCACCCTTGTTCCCAGCCTCATTTCTCTCTCCATTCCCTCCTGTACTTCAGCCGTGAATCACCGGCTGCTATTCTGATGCCCCATACCCTGTCGCACCTGCCTGCCTCGAACAAGTCTGAAATGCTTTTCTCTCTCCACACCCCTAATCTCCTCATTTTCCTGCCATACTGAACTATTTATTTGCTGTTCGCCCAATAGTTCCTTTTATGTCTGTGCTCAAATTATTTCGTCCATTGTACAAATTGTTTCCTCTGCTGGGAGTAGCCTTTCTCCTATCTTTTATCTGTCTGGAGAGATACCTTTGGATCTTTTCAAAACAAATTCCATTGTTGTCTCCTGGGAGAGACCCCTCACCCCCCAACAGCTTTCAGCTTCCTCCTGTGGGGCTCTGCTTGCCCCTCTGAGGGTCTCTGCCTCAGTTATGGCACTAGTGTTGGTGATAAAACAGGCAGAAATAGGGAGTGAGTCTTGGCTCCCTTGGGAAGCCCATGTATTAAAAATTGATTTTTACTCCTCTATTTAGGGCCCTTTTGAGGGCAAGAGAGTATGTCAGCCAGTGTCTGGTAACTACAGTGGATTTATCTTCATTTTGATCTTACCTTTCCCTGCATTTGCTGTCTCCCTCTTTCCTGGATTCAGATTTCATTTCCACGCTAAGTGTGTAAAACAGAAGATCTTTTGCAATTATTTGCCTGACTTGGGAATGTTTTGTGCCGTTTAGGAGTTAAATGGAGGCTTGCAGAGCAAAGAATCAAAAACACACGGGGCCGACCTGAAGAAATCAGGGAGAAGAGCCAAGGGCAGCCCATAGTGAAGCCCTTGGACTCTGTAAATGTAGGTCAGAAAATTGGCTTTGAGTTTTATTATTCAGCTCCACTCCCAGGACACAAAAATCTTTCTGATTTTCTTTATTTTCCACTTACTTTTATAACCAACAATTTCCAAATTTGGAGAATTCTATTTATTGTTTTTCTATTAACCCGAAAATACAATGAACTGGAAAGAGCTGTAGGTTCTAATTAGCCAGCATCACTGTGGGTCTCTCTTCAGACTTAGACTTGTCTCTGCAACTTAATTTCATAAAATGAAATTAAGCAATAGTCTCCAAGATCTCTCTTGTAGCTTAACTATTTTGACTCACTACTGTGTGTGTCATCCTGTAGTAGAATTCAGCCACAATCCATTTGTTTTCTACTAAGTACCAACGATGGGCATATCTTCTCCGCTGTGCACCTGTTAGCATCTCCTGGACTGGCTGACTTCCTGCAACAAACACCAGGCAATTTGATGAGATCCTCAAAGTCTGCGGTAATCTCTTACCAAAGGACGTTTTCTAAGTACTACCACCTTTTTGCCACTACCCGAATACCCAAGGCAAGCTACTGAGAACAGAGGTTATTCAGATCACAGTTCTTGTGGTTCAGTAGCACCGTGCTGGCACTGGCTCACTTCTGGTGAGGGTCTTGGCTGTGGCACGATGGCAGAAGACCCCGACAGGAGTACACGTGGGAGGAAATGACGGCATCTCGGAAAGGGAAGCTATGAGCGATGCAGAGGTCAGGCTTGGCTTGTTACAGTGGCTTGTTTTTGTGAGAACTCACTCCAGGAGACCGTATTCTATTCTAAAGGGAGCATCCACAGTTCCCCAAAGACTCCCCATTAGACCTCTCCTCTTCTGCACTCCATGGCACCTCCCAGTGCTATCTCAGTAGCTCTCAATGAGCCCTTATTTTTTTTTTTATTTTGATACTGGGAATTGAACTCAGGACCTTGCGCTTGCCAGGCAGGTGCTTATGCCACTGAGCTATAGCCCCAGCCCTAGTCCTTGTTTTACACTGCACAGATTCTGCTTCAAGTCACCTTTTCTGTCTGCCCCTCTTTTGCCTCCATGATTGGTGTTGGTGTTTGGACTTTGTTCATTTTCCTATAGTTTAGGTCTTGTTCCAGTAGAGTTCTGGTAGCTCCGTTTGGAATCCAACTCAATTCAAAACTAGAAGTCCTTGCTTGTCCTTCCCCTAATCACAGACTCACCCTCAGCCACACCTCTTCTCCATACAACTGACCTCCCTCCGGCTCGCTGAGAGATGCCGCTGACAGCTCCTGCTGGTCTGTTCATGGGCTTTCTTGTTCTCTTGCTGGAAGTGCTTCTTTCCTGCTTGGCCTTTTGCCTCTTACCTCTTACTGGACCCATCCTCTATTGTCTGGCCTTTCTTTTCAGCCCTGGGCTGGATGAATCCCAGGACACACACAGCTGGCTATCTACTGTCATCCACATTTTGCTGAGGCCAGGAACCACCTCCCCTAGTGCTATGGAGCAATAAAGAGACTTCTAAGTTCTTTAGATTTGAGGAAACCATGCTTTATAAGAACTGCCTTACACAAAGGGCTAAAGTGTCCAAACTTAAAGTTTCTAGAGTCACATCCTTTGAAAATTTCTTGAAAATATCACATCCTTGCTCAGAAACATAGCTGTCTTAAGAATGTTTACTACTTACAAAGTTCATGGTCAGATGAATGTGACACTAAATACTAGGGTTTCACATTTCTGTCTCTGTTGCCTACTTAGCGCATCATTGCCTGCATCTTTAAAATGAAAATGATGTTACTGTTATCTCCAGACCATCCTTACGAATCACCCAGGTCAGTCATTTCAATGGCCTGGCACAGGGGCCTGGGTGTTCTAAGTGACCTATTCTCACCACCATAGTAGCCTCTTTGTATCCTTTGGGTAACAACCTTTTCCTGGAACTAAAATACAGGTTCCATTGTAAGAAGCACTTTTCAGGTTTGAGGACTGCCTACTGGTGAGCAGAAGTCAGACCAAAATGGGTGCTTGAATGTCAATCAGATGACTTCAGGTCTTTGAACTTCCACCTTCCTGTTGCTACAGTTTGTACAGTCATATCCCTCCCTCGCTCCCTTATATGTGTAGCCATCTAGTTTTAACATGCTCTTATCAAACTTTTAACCATAGAGATCTTGGGAGAGCTCTGCCTGAGGATGGTACTCAGACAGGACTCTACTATGAGGATTTCTAGGTGATTTTACATGACATAATTTTATTTAGGTTCTAAAAGATGTGTGTGTATAGTTAACTATGATTGTTGTTGCTGTTGCTAACTGTTATTATCCCTGCTGCTATTACTATGATTGAAGAGATTCTTAACTGTCATACCCGAGTGATTAAGGTGACAGTCATGGAAGTCAGTCTTCTACTTCAAAGCTAAGTTCAGCTTTTTAAAGTCAGATAATTAGAGTAAGGATATGTATAGTACCTATTTCATTGCATGAGTCTCAGAATTAATGTGCCAGTGTAGGTGAAGAACATAGGGAAGTCTTTGGTTAGAGTAAGCGCTGTAGAAATTATGGCTACTGCAATTTTATTTAATATTTATCATTATTATGTACAATAATGACTTGCCTTAAATTTTAGGGTAAAGCATTTAGTCTTTAAGCAATACGCTCTACTAACCCTCCAAATGCCCAGTCCTATCCTGTGTTATCATTAGAACATAGCATAAAGTTCCTTCTGTAGGCCCCAACTCTCTCAGACACAGGACCATGCTCAAGAAATATAGCAGAAGTACAAAAATGTGCTCGAGGCTGGATGTTTCCCAAACTTTGAAGGATGAGATCGTGGCACATCAGTGCTGCTGTATACACTTAAGACCAAAGGTTAAAAAGAGCACTGGAATATCACACGTACTAGATCAGTAAGTTGTAACATTAAAACATGTAGGAATATTACATAACAGAAGGTGGGTTGACATAATTCTTAGGTAAACCATGTATCTCCCAGGTCTCTTGCTGAGAGGCCTTCCTTGGACTCTAGGACACCAGAGGAGCCAAATCATTTTGCTCTGTCCTTGGGATCTTTTGGGAGAAACGTTTGAGAGGTACTGTCCAGCTACACACTGTAAGTGGTGAGAGAAAGTTCCAGGGCCCATGCAAGGCTCTGGAGAATGAGCAGGAGTGCTGTAGTCAGCAGGGACAGGAGAGAACAATCAGATCCTAGAGGCATTGCTCTGAAGATCATGGTGCCAGAAGGTAGTGGAGAAAAGGAAGCAAGCAAAAGTAGAGGCAGGTGGACCAGATCAGAGGCTGTTGCAGTTGCCAGGAGGGTCACGAAAGTGTCAGCTAACCTAGCTATCTCCTCTTGAGCTCCTAGGTGCAGGCTGGAGACAGAAAGGAATGGGGGGGGGGGAGGAGTAAGGACCGTGGGCATTTGGCCACTTTTTCCTGTAATTTACTTTTGCCTTTAGATCTCGCTTTAGCCTTGTCTCACCCACGTCACTTCCATTTGATGATGAAGTGCCACTGTGCATGTCCAGTTTTATGATTTGGTGTATCAGACAATGCCCAGTTCATGATGGTTCACTTGGGTCCCACAGTAACATATGTCATGACAAATGTTCAGCCTCTACTAAGGCTTAGTAGAAAGCCACAGCAGTAGCTGTGGGGGTTGAGAGAAGGAGAACGATGTGAAAGGAGGTAGACATGACATCTCACAGTAGAATTAAGTCAACCTGCACTGGCGTGGGACAAATGATACCAGAAGGGCTGGGGCAAATTTTCCAGGATGTATAATGTTGTAACAAGACTCCATTTGTGTTTTCTTTTTTTAATATTTAAATGAAAATAAGCTACATGGAATGGTACTACAGATAGAATTTTAGGAGTCTAGGGAAGGGCAATCATCATAGATCAAATGTGGTGGAGAGCTGAAGGTCAGAGAAGTCTTTCAGGGGAGGTGGCACTTGGCCTGAGCCTCAAAGGTACAACAAGTCTTGGGAGAATGGGAGAGTGTTACAGATTGGGGAGAGACAAAGCCCTTCCAATAATGCAGCTTTGCGACTGACTTTGAGTCACAGGGGAGGAATTCACCCAAGGCCATCAGCCAACTGGAAGAGCTCAAAAGTCAAGGGCTATACATGGTTTTGTAGCATTTCTCATTTGTTTGAGCTTAAATGAAGTTGAATTCTTCAGGGAAATGAGGACACGTTAAGGTTCTCTAAAGCCAGGAGGCTTTATAGCCAGGAAACTGCTGGTCGGATGGGTAGTAACACAAATGACTAATGCTTACCGCATCCTCCTAGGTCTCCAGTGGTTTCAGTCCTAAAAATGGGGGCCAGGCAGGAGACAAATAGGCAGGGCTTCAAGAGAGGGTTACATGAGAGGCGGCTCAGAGTGGTGAGGAGAGTGTCCTTGTGGGATTGGGACAGAGGTCTTCACTGCAGCGGCCCTGAGCTTCAGTTTCCCCATACACGTCTTGGTCTAAATACCAGAGGGCTGTGAATTCCTGGCAAATGCTTAGCCAGAGTTGCATCCTAACAATAGATCCGGAAACCTAACCTCTACCCCTACTTACTATTCCCCACAATACTCTCTCTTACAAGTCACTCTGCCTTTACTATTTCCAGACTTAGGGCAGGTCATCTTGCATAGATGCCTACTCATCCTTCCAGATCCTAATCATTACTATAGCTATGCTCTCTCCAGGGTGGTTCTGACTCCCAGGGACAGAGCTGGTCACTGCTGTCTTGTTTCTCATAGCACCTGGGAATACCTAATGGTCACAGTTGGAACTCTGTAGAGCAATGTCAGTAGGATTATCTTTTCTCTTTACCCCATGGACTTTTCCAATATATGGAAGTCTAATTGGGAGTCTCCTCAAAATTTGAACATTGAGCCTGCCTGACAAAGGGAAGAATTAATGAGGCACTAACTCTGCAGGGCTACAAAATTGCTCCTAATACAGTTGGAAAGACTAATCCATCACTTGAGTCTGTGCCAGAGGCCACCAACCTCTTTGTCTGCTTGGAAGTCAACAAATGTTTCTCAAGGACTGCAAACTCCTGTGTATTTTACAAGACAATGTTTTCGTTGTGTTTTCCCTCAGCCCTTTTCATTCTGGATGCCATATGAGAAAGAGCACAACACACAGAAGTAGGCAGATGGGGGTTCAAATCCAAGGTATGCCATTTGCCTGTTTTGTTTCCTTAGAAGATCTACCTAACCTCTTTAAGTCATCATTTCTTCATCAAAAAAATTCACTGATCATATTGACACCAAAAGGGTTACAGTGGGCATTCATTGAAACAGTACACATTAAGCTAGCAAAGTCAAAAGTTTTAAAAAGTACATTGGACACCTGCTCTGTGGCGCTGTGTCATCAGTACCTAGAGGGATTTCCCTTACAAGTTACTTGAAAACCAGGGGAGGTGGAGTTTTCTTGCAGGCAGAGGAATCAGAATTTCTGTGGGTGTCCTTTTCTCTTAATCAGACTACAGAGGAGACTTGCAGGTCAGTGGCAAGGACGGGCCTACACTATGCCTGACAGATGTTCAGATGGACTTCATTTTGCCTGTCCTGGTGCTGGAAGGCACATCCCTAGAGAAAGTCTTTATTCCCAGGGACCACAGGAGCAGCTGTTCCCAGCTGTGCTCATCAAATGTGACTTTGTTCTGTTGTGACAAGCACTGTGTGTGACCGACCACCCAGCAAAGTCCCTTCCTTGTGATACTGGCATGTGACTTCCCAGACCACCTCTCCCCAGAAGGCCTATACAGTGTGGTTCCAGTGACACCACTGAGCTCCAACTCAGCACCAGGCTCTTTGATCTGTATTTACTTACTGAATCTTCATCAGTCGAAGTAATGACATGATTCCTGTTTAGCGCATGAGGACACTGAAGCCAGAAAAACTTTGATACTAGAATTTCTTTGAGCTTCAAAAACTGAATTTGCTTTACAATACCACAGAATGGCAAGATCCATACTTCACGTTCAGAAGAAGACATTGATAACCACATTGTGACAATACAATCCAAGTAGTAGTACTGTGTAGGCAGGGCTTCTCAGTGGGGAGTAATTTTGCTCCTAGGAAGTATTTAACACCCAAAGACATTTGGGGATGCTATAGTATCTAGTGGGTAGAGTCAGGAATGTTACTAAATATCCTATAATACATAGGGCAGTTTACCATTCAAAAAATTATCTGGTGCAAGGCACCAATAGTGTGGAAGTAGGGAAGCCATAAGTGGGTGGGTATAGTTGCTAAAGACCAGCTTGATGCAGTACAAGCAGACAATAATTAATATTAGTAAACTGGCATCAGAATAAATTCAGTCTGTCCTAGTCCCACGTGACTTGCGGTAAGATCTCTGGCTGGCTTAGGGACAGCCTAATCTTTAGGCCAATGGCCAGAGCTGAGGCCAGCAAACAGCCTGTGAAGTTCTGGCCTCTCAAAGCAAGACAACATGGCAGCTGAGGACTTTGACTCCTGCAAATTCTGTCTAGTTCAGTAGTCGCATTTAGCAGACAACCAGGTTACCAGCTAACCATCATCTGTTCCTGTGTGATTTCCCAAAAATGCATTGTTCCTCAGTTCTTGAAATTTGATGGCATTGCAGTTCACCAGCATGCCCCCAATCAAGCTGTACACTTAATAAAAGCCAAGGACACCATGCCTCGTGGTCATAGCCTCTCATTGAGCTTTGACCATTCTGGTCCTCCTTGTAATTAAAATATATATTTTGTCTATATTTTATTCTGCTGTTCCCCTGACCAGAAGGTCAAGAGTCCTAGGCCTGGGCCCCAATAATAGTTATTGTTCTTTTAAGATAAGAAAAATGAAGCACAGAAATATTAGGAACTTCTTGAAAAATGACACTTTGTAGGAAGTGATTGTAAGAACCTGAATCTGGGAACTCTGAGTCCAGCCTTTGTGATCAGAACAGGGCTGTTTGTTCGCTCACAGTACCTTGTAGTGTGCCTCATGTGTACAGAGGTGGAGAGGCTGGCCACAGAAGAGATAGTTGGGGAGTCCTTCTGAAAGAATCTGAAACAAAATCAGATATTTTTCAGGGTCCCAAACTCCAAGGAGGTGACAGACTCTTGTCCCCACCTACCTCCTATGTCCTCCCCCAGGGTTATATTGTGTTCAAATGTGAAAATCCTAGTGACAGTACTGAGAAGGAAGGCCAGTGGTACAAGACCCAAGGGATAAATGTGCCCATGGGCTTTTTGTAGGAGACCGTTGAAGCCTTCAGAATGCCTGTATCTCCAGAATGCATCTGATGTCAGTGTCTGTGGGTGAGGGCATTAGGAAGGAATCTCTCAGTGCCACTGTCTTCTGCCCACCCCCATCCATGTGGGTCACCTGCTGTGGGTTTATACCCCCAGCTGACCATACACAAATATGATCCTATTTAAGCTGCTAATTGTTTTTCTAAAATATAAGTCTCTATAATTGTCTTATTCTTTGAGTTTCACTTCAGCTTCTTCATTTGACAATTAGCATTGGATTTGACACCTCTTCTCAGTTTCCAGTTTACACAGCAATTGTCTCGCCAGAGTAGGTTCCCCAGTGTCCCTTTCACCCCAGCCCCTTAAAAAAATCTCATGATTCTTTGCTGGTAGAGTTCAGAGGGCTCTAGAAGCTATTTGGTGAAACTCAAGCATTTTATGTAAGTGGTAACTGGGGCTCAGAGGAAAAGGAAATAACTTTGCTATTATAGTAATCACAGTCATAATAGGCAAGAATTATGACTAATATTTCTACATATGTGTATTAAGGTTTATAAATCATTTTTATTTAACTGTTCTTGCTTGAACATCATAGCAACACTGCTAAGTAAACAGGATAGTTCTAGAATATTCTCATGTTTCACATGAGATATGGATGAAGTGAGTTGTTCATGATGACATAATTAAGAGAAAAGACAATAATTCTAAACTTAGGTCTTGTGACTAATTATTACGAAGTCTTGGCACTATAGATCTCTGCATGTAGTGCTATACTAACTTATTGAGCCCAACCAATCTACTATCTTTGTTTATTGCTTTGAAGTGTCTAATAAAGCAAAGTTTAAAAAATTGTATCTATGTGGGTTCTGTGCTAGTAGCAATGTGACACTGGACAAACTCTTCAAAACAATCTCTCCATCTGAAGAATTTTTTTTTGTACAGTTACTGATCATGTTTTAATACTGTTTTTATAATAATAAACTCATTATCACTAAGATGGGTTCTTCTGACTTTTTGACTTCAGCTGACCTCCATGGAGGCCAGTATATAGTTGTCTGCTGCCTAAGCAAGTGTAAGGCTGGACCCTCCTTCAGGTGTCACAATGGAACCGTTCCCCACCCTTGATGGGTGTACTCAGGCTCATGGGCAGAGAAAAGTGTAGCATAAGCTGGGAAGAGTTGCTGCAGCCAGAGGTATCCTTCACCATCAAAGGACAAATTAACAACTCTTTGGAGTAAAGTAGAATGTTTCCTTACCATAATAAAAGCAACCTCCCCCAATCAGATATAATGGTGGTTTTGCAGCTTTTCCCCCAAGTTAGTCAGGGGCTGGGACATCACTATTCTTGTAATCTCCACCATCCACTCCATTGCTGCTCAGTGAGGACCACCCACACCTCCTGGTCACCAAGAACCAGGCTGCATTACTGATGGCTAACCCAGAGTGGGAATTTGCCGCAGCCCCTGCCATTGCATGTGCCGCACCCCCCACATCTCACTATAAAGTACGTTTACTATATAGCATCCCATGATCTAGTACATCAACTACATCTAAGGTGTCTCGGTTTCAGTGAACAATTCCAGAATTTTTTATTTTTAAAGTCAAAACAGAAATGTGGCAGTCATTTGTGGGTGGCAGAGATAAGAGACCACCATTCCCATAGGAGTTCATCTTTAAAATTAGCCCTTGTTTTAAAATTAATTAATTAATTAATTTTTATTAGTTCATGTTTGCCATACGCAGTGATCACATTCGTCGTGAGAAATTTGTACTTGTACATAATATATCCTAATTTTTTGTTTCCATTCCCCTCCCTTCCCTTCAATCCTTCTTCCTCTCTCCAATTACAAAATCTTTGTTTCCATTTTTTCTTCCATTCTCTTTCTTAAAACCTTCTTTTCCCTTCCTTCCCTTCCCTTTCCCCATTCCCTCGTTTCCCTTCTCATTTGAATAAGTGCTTCCTCCTTCCCAATATCTATCCTCCAGTTTGCTCCTTATTTACACTTCCGATTCCTCACACAAGAGAAACAGTGCAATATTTAAACTCATGTGTCTTATTTATTTCACTTAAGATTATGGTGTTGAGGTGTATCCGTTTACTCAAAAATGTCTCAAGTTTATTCTTCTTTATGGTGAAGTAGTGCTTGACACTATATATAAATAACACATTTTTTAATTTATTCATCTATTGATGGACATGTAGGCAGTTTCCAAGATTTAGCTACTATAAATTGTGCTATTATAAACATGGGTGTGCATATATCTCTGTGATGTGATGACTTTAACTCTTTTAAGAAGATACCTAAAAGGGGAACAGCTGGGTGAAATGGAACCTCTAATTTTAGTTTTTTTTTTAGGAATCTCCAAACTGAATTCCACAGTGGGTACACCAACTTACATTCCTGTGAACAGTGGAGAGTTCCATTTTCCTTTGTGGTCTCACCAGCATTTGTTGTTGGTTTATTTCTTGATGATGGCCACTCTTTCTGGAATGAGATGAGATCTCAATACTGTTTTAATCTGCATTTCTTGAATGACCAGTGACATTGAACATATTTGCATGTATTTATTTGTTGTTTGTACTTCTTCATTGGGGAAGTGTCTATTTTAGATGCCTATTTTTGGATTGGGTCTTTAAATTTGAGGGGTCTAATTTTTTGAATTCTTTATATATTCTGATATTAGTCCTTTGTCTGAGGAGTAGCTGGTAAAAAAGTTTTTCCATTTTATGGGTTGTCTCTTCATTCCGTAGGTGGCTTCCTTTGTGTACAGAAGCTCTTTAATTTGGTGTAATGCCAGTTGGTCATTCTTTGTAATATTTCCTGTGCCCTTGGGTTTTGTTCATAATGTCCTTGCCTACACCTATGTCTTCAAGAGTTTTACCTATTCTATCTTCCAGCAGATTGTTTCTATTTTAATATTTAGCTCTTTGATCTGCTTTTATTTTAGTTTAGTCCATGGTGAGAAATATGAGTCTAGGTTCAATCTTAGACATGTGGAAGGCCAGTTTTCCCAGCACCATTTGTTAAAGAGGCTGTCTTTCTTTCCCTTATCTTTCTTTGTCAAAGATAAGGTAGCTGAGTGTTCTTGGAGTTGTTTCTGCATCTTCTGTTCTGTTCCATTGATCCTCAAGTCTGATTTTGTTTGTTTGTGCTTTTGTTTTTTCCCAATATGATGCTATTTTTATCACTGTAGCTTTGTAGTATAACTTCAGGATTGTGAACTTCTGCCTTCCTCTTCTTGTCCAGAATTGCCTTTGTTATTCTGGGTCTCTTCTGGTTACATATGAATTTTAGGATTGCTTTCTCCAGAAAAGGACCCAACCCAAAAAGTGAACTGCAGGTCAATCTTTTTAATGAACATAGATGCAGAAATCCTCAATAAGATACTGGTAAATACAATGGAGCAAATTATCAAAAAGATCATATACCATGATCAAATAAGATTCGTCCTAGGGATGCAGGGATGATTCAACACACATAAATTAATAAATGTAATATATCATGTAAACAGAGGCAAGGATAAAACGAATAGATGAAGAAAAATCATTTGAGAAAGTTCACCATTCATCCATGATAAAAACTCTAAAGAAAATTGAAATAGAAAGTCTTTATTTCAATCTACTAAAAGCCAACTATAATAAACCAACACCAACATCAAACTAAGTAGAGAAAGACTGAAACATTTCACTCTAAAATCAGGAACAGGACAAGAACACCAGCTGTCACCTTTCCTATTCAGTATATATCTGGAAACATTAGTCAGAGCAATTAAACAAGAGAAATAAAGTTAATGTGGATAGGAAAGGAAGAAGTTAAATTATAATTCTTTGCTGATGACATGATACTCTACTTAGAGGACCTCAAAATCTCCATCAAACAAAATTTATAATGCAGCAGGATTCAAAGTCAGCACTAAAAAGTAAGAACATTTCTGTACATCAACAACAAACTCACTGAGAGGGAAATTAGGGAAACAACACTTTTCATAACAGAGTCAATAGAAATGAAATACTTCCCATACCCATCATGTACAGACACAAATTCCCTATAATGAATGTGATCATTACGTATACCTAAATTGTACCATAAACTCACATAAACTTAAAAAAATGAACTACTCAGTAATCCATCTAATGAAGGAGGTAGAAGGCATCTGCACTGAAAACTATAGTACTCTGAAAGAGGAAACCGAAGAGGATATCAGAAAATGGAAAGAGATCTCATTATTGGATAGGCAGAAATAATATAGTGAAAATATCCATACATCTGAAACTCTTATACAGGTGTAATGAAATCTCAATGAAAATACCAATAACATTCTTCATGGAACTGGAGGAAACGATCCTAATATTCATACAGCTCTTGTTTTTAAACTCTATTCCCACTATCCTGATTATGACCATTTTGTGTCTGACTTCAATTGTTAAACTTTACAAGTACCTTCAAAAATATCATTGGACAGTAATGGTAAAACACATCATACGTGGCCTCATGAAGGTCTTCATACACCATGCTAGGGAGTTACAAGTGTATTTGGTAAAGAGGTGGAAGCTAACTGATGTTGTAAGAGACAGCTGAGTTAGATAAAAATATTATAGGCAGTCAGACAGGGCTGCGCCCTGGAAGGCGCCAACACAAAAGATAAGACGCCTGTGGGCCAGACCTCAAGACAAGGGGGGCTAAACAGGGGCAGCCACATACATCAAAACTGATAAATAAGTAACAACCACCTTCAAAGAGCCAGGAAGTCACTGGCCTGACCTCCCACAGAAAAAGCCCAGCTCTGCACTCATGCCCGCTTGCTACGTGACTCGCTTCCCCATTTGATCTCAGTCCACTCAGTCTTGCCTGGACAATTATGCCTGTAATCTTATTGGTGGACCGTAGTGTTGTCCATTTCCCCTACCTTGGACCCTCCTCACCTCATGGTTTGTCCCTATAAAGTCCCTGAAAAAGACAGAGTCAGGGGTAACCCACTCGGGCCCCGCTTCTGTCCCCCTCTTGGACAGAAGCTTTCTTTCTCTCAATAAATATATTCTGCTCTTAACCTCCGTTGTTCCTAAAATTCATTCTTTGGTTTTAGAGAACTCGAACTCATCTGATATCTGTCAGGTTGGGATCTATATTTTCCTGTATCAATGTCAGACTAGCACCGTAGAAAAATTACTCTTTTTGCACGTGTAGATGGCAAATTAATAGAGGGGAGTAGAAAGTGGAAGTAAACCTAAAGAGATTTGCAATGACCTTGCTGAAAGGTAAGCAGAAATTCAGTAGAGTGATAGGGACAGGGTGGTGGAGAGTGAGCAGATGAATGGATTAAGATGTAATCAGGCGGTAGAGCTAAGAGGATTCATATTTAAGAAGGCCTAGAATATATGGAAAATGAGACTCCCAGATAATGACAAGGTTTCTGTCTTGAAAGAGATCAAAACACATTGGAAAAGGGAAAACTTAGTGTGATGAAATCTTTCCTTAAGTACCACAAGTGTCGTTAGAGGGAAACATATTGATTTAAGTTGCAAGTGTTTTCTGAAGGCAAAATAAAAAAGGCTGAAGTTGGGGAAGGAAGATTTGAAATTTCTGTAAAAAGAACTGTTTCTAAAGGAGGACTTTACAGGGCTGCCCCCAAATGGGCTCTGAGGGGTGGGGGGAGTTCACTACTTCACAGACCCAGTTTATAGGTATATGATATAAAGTGAATCATATATGAACTCAAAAATTCCTTGATGTATTATGACTCTCAGTTTTTATGAAAGCCAGAGAATTAACCTCACAAAGAGGCACACGATGCCACTGTGAAGATGGTGCTGGGTTGTTAACTCAGTGGCCAGTGTTTGGGGCTCTGTTCCTATCCAGCTTGGGGAATGATGTTAAGCAAGTTGCTTGTCTCCATCCTGGGCACTGAATTTCATCAACATAAAAGATAAGGCATTGGAATAAATACTACTAGCAGTAAAACAAAAATAGTAAGCAGAGTCTCATCGCTAGAGCACTCTAAAGGAGAAGTCTGCTGTGAGACCACTGCAAAGTGGTTCTGAGTTGGATTTAATGTTAACCAATTGGCTTTCCGTGTTTACTTGTGAGTTGTCTGAAGTTTAGGCCCCTTGTCTGCCACCCCAACTAACTACAAGCAGACTGCAGCTGCAGGCATCTCATTCCTGCTGTGAGGGCCTTCCTGGGGATAACATAGTTCTCCTAAATTAACAGAATGTGTTACTTGAAGAAGTCTCTGAAACAATTTCCATTGTCTCATTTATTTAAACCTTTGCAGTGTACTCACTTGGGAGATTGCACACCTGATCAGCCTGCGATAACAGGGTGACTTAACCTGGTATTTGATAGTCTACCCACTACCAATGAGGCCTTTGCCTTTTTTTTTTTTGGTCTGATTGCTCTACATTCTCTGGTTTCTGGAAGGTACTTCAAGGTTCTGCTTCTTCTTCAGACTAGCCAGTATTCCAGCTCAAAACCTGCAACAACATGCTAGTGCTCAAGGAACTCCAGCCTGGGTGAAGGATATAATTTTTTGCAGAAACAGGTGCAGCGGTCATCTTTCCCATTTGTCCCTCCCCTCAGGTCAGGTACCATGTCTGATTCACTTTTGCTTACTTAGTGACTAGTGCAGGGCTGGCCCTTCTCAGGTACCCTGCCAATATTTGTTAAATGAGATACTTCATAATGATCATGGAAAATGTATTCATAATATTTATAGGAGTATATGTACATTTCACATCTGCTAGGAGCACAGAACTGAGCTCAGAAAGTGAGAAAAGGACAGATGTGTAGAAGAAAAATATTTGAAAATTAGAATGTATTCTTTTTGAGACGCATACTAGTATCCATTGGAGCTGTCTGTCCATCAGGCAATGGGATGCACCAATGGCAGCATGTTAGGTCAGGGGAGTAATTTCAGAGTGATGCTGTCTAGGTAGGTAGTATCAAGTTAATGTTATCCCTTAGTTATTGCAGACTGATCAGGTTTGCAAATCTCTCAAATGAGCAGATGGTTAAGGCTAATAATAGAGACAAATGGAATGATTTCAGGGCTTCAGGAGGATCAAAACCTTCTCACAGAATTTGAGATTCTCTTGGAGCTAAAACAAAGGTCTTCTCTGGGTGGCCCATATTTAGTTATCAGAACAAGGGAGAGGAATACTCAAAAAGGGCAGGAACTGCCCAAGGACTTCTCCAAGAAAGGCATTATGTTAATTCAGGAGAGCTATGTTAACTCCAGGAAGGTCTCCACCCAGGTGTGAGATGCCTGCAGCTACAGTCTTTATCTAGTTGAGGTTGGAGCCAGGTGTCCTTGGCTGTGACCTTGTTTTATCCTTTGAGGCTTCACAGCTTCACTTGCCATTACAGGCTTCAGTGGTGATGAGTGGCACACAGGTTCACTTACTATGAGTCCATCACCCACCTCCAGACAAGGGGCCTAGCCCTTGGACAGACTCACAAGTAAACCTGGAAAGCCAGTTGGTTAATTTAAGTCCTGCTCAGGGCTGCTTTGTCTCTATCAGGTAACATTTAAATCCATGGGTCCAGATGAGATTATCTGAGGACTAAGAATAAATAGAAAGTTGGAAATAACAAAAGAAAGAATCCTGAATGTCTTTAACCTAGGAGATGGAGAGATGGAGAGAAATCAGGGAAAGGAACTGCAGACCTACAGAAATGATGTAGGAGAAAAACCAGAAGCCAAAAGATGTGTTCCAGAAACCAGATGAAGAATATACTTCCAGAAGAGAAAAGCAATCAATTGATTCAAGTACTACTGAGACTTTAATGGGAATTAATCATGGTATTTGGCACTGTGAAGGTCACTGGTAATATTGATGAGGGAAATCCAGAGGTGTGGTAGGTGATCATTCACTGATCTCACATCCACTACATCATGTCTTCTCATTCTATCCTACTGTATGGGGGCATAGAGTTTTTAACATCCTTTGCCGAGTGACTTGAGACCAGAATGAATTTATGGGAGAGCTGGCAAGAACTTAAGGAGACAAAAAGTAAAGAGAAGCTGAGCATTTCTTCTTCTGTTTCAGGCAACATCTGCAGCAAGGTTTGCATCTTACTGGGCAGGCCTGGTACGGATCAGGCCTCCTTAAGCTTGTGAAGCAATAGCCCCTTCCTCCATGTCTCTAGTCCTGTGGTGATAATGGTGCTGTACTGTGGTTAACAATATAGTTGCCTCACCTTCCCTGAACACTCTTGCACCTTTTCCTGATTAGAGTATCTCCAAAAGACAAACCTAATTAAAAAAAAATAGATTCATCTATTTTGGGACATCAGAATCCTCAGCTCTGTGTTCCACACATTCTGGGCCATTCTCCAGGCATCCCTGTGCTTTCCAACCACATTTTTTGAGAAAAGCACAGGGCCCGAAGTTTCAAGAACAGCTCCTTGGGAGTCTCTGGGGTTGGTCCCTGAGGCGGTGGATAACCTTTCTACTGAGCTGTCCAGAGACGCTCCTCCCAAGGCATAATTCCTTTCCCAGATGTGGCACACAGGCTTGTCCATGGGTAAACCTGCCGCCACAGTGCCTAAGTATGCCATCTGAAGAAAGTAAAGCAGACAGTACAAATAAAGGAACTGAGCCTACTCTACATAAATAAGTAGGAGGCAAATTCAGTGGGGTATAGAAATGGGATGAGGAGTCTCATTTTCACCAAATTATGTGTATTTTTTTCCAGGTTTAACCACGAGTTTCTGGTATTTTCAAGTTCCAAGATTCTGAGCCTCTTAGACTTCTAATCTCTTTGTGTAAGCCTGTATTTCGAGGCTTCCCCAGGAATCTTGTCAGTAATATCATTCACCTTCTGCTGGCTGTTTTTTTGCAAGCTCTTTAGCCCATTCCCAGTTCCTTGGCCCTGGACTCCGTCTTCCCTCTCCTGTGCTGTTGTTCTCACCGGGCTCTGTGAGTCTCGCGCTCCTTCTCCTTCTCAGAGAGGCATAGCGAATGTTTCTCGCAGCTGCTCATCCCTGAAGGCCTCACTGTCCATTAAGATTCCTTCATCCTTCTCTGTGTCTTTGTGCGGTCTCCTCATAAAAATCTTCTTCAGTGAAGCCTGGTGATTTTCCATGTTGAGCAAACTTTTTACTATGTTATCTTTCATACTTAATGTTGAACACACTGACTGGCGCCTGCTCTCTCCGGCTGGAATCTGATTCTAGCTGCTGGACTGAATTGTGGCTTTGAACCCCAGAGGACCTCCCATCCCTGCTGGGTTCTGCTCCACAGTCTCATACATGTCACATTGTCCCCCTCCTCCCCACATCCCCAAGGCTGCTGGCACCTGGGGAACCAGAGTGGCATCATTTCCTAAAGCCTTTACTCTGGTGACGTCACTCTGGTTCATTCAGAAAAATCGGGGAGAATTCCTTCTGTCCTCCTCTGAGCACAGCTGTCCCCATTTTCCGAGAACACCTGCCACCCACAAAAATAGTTCATTTCGCTTTCCCCTGGAGTCCCACTCCCTGGCCACAGACACACATTCCTGCAACTGGGCTGCGATGGTTGAAATCCAAAATGCTGTGCAAAAGTTCATTATGTTGGACATTTAGGTACTAACTAGTGGGATTTGGGGAGCTCATTTCACCATGAGGACTCTTACTTCATCAAGTGGATTAGCTCATTGATAGATTAATCCACTGAATTAACTGAGTGGGCTGCAAGGAAGTGAGGCCTACTGGAGGAAGGATGCCCTTGGACAGTGTCTTTCAAGGGTGTATCTTGTCCCCAGCCCTTCTCCTTAGGCTCTTTACTCTGTCTCTGCTTCTAACTGCCACGAGGTGAACAGGCTTTCCCTGTCACCTTTTGGCACCATCCTGTTTCTACCTTGCCACAGGTGTAGAAGCAACGGGACCAAGGGATCATGGACTGAGAGTTCTGAAACTGAGCCAGAATTAAACTTTCCTCCTCTGTGTTGGTTTTCTTAGGTTTTTGGTCACAGTAACAAAATGCTGACCAACTCAGGTCCAAGAGCTCTGACAGCATTAGCATGAAAAGGGTTTTATGACTTAGTAAGTCTAAGGAACACTGAATTCAAAAAAGATAAAATGGAAAATTCTTTTGCAGTTTTCCTCATCTCTGGGTCTTTGAGAAGACTGCAGATTTCCAAAAACGGGTCTTTGCAGTACCGTCTTCATGTGTTGTCAATGAACATTTGGTGGGTCATGTTTTGGGGCATGGTTGTGATACTCAGTAAAAATAGATTATGTAGTACTTCCACTACTTTGTGATGGTAAAGAAGTTTTTTGTGTTTGTAAACTTTTACCTCAGGTAGTCAGAATGGACTCACCTATGAGTGGCCATTTCAAGGTACAGTATGATAGCTCCATGAAAAACATCTGGGAATCAGCTTGACCAGACTAGAATTTGAATTCTGACTCAGTTGCTCAGTGGCATTAGGCAAATTATTTCACTTCTGTGAGTTTTAGTTTTTGTGTTAGCGAAAGGGAACCAGTCAACTCTATTCAATGGGACAGTGGTGGTAAAACATCTATCCCAGCCTGGAACATAGAGGTTTCAGTCAGGGGCTTTCCCCTTTCTTCTATCACGCTAGCTATCTCATGGGTCAGGCATTGCTTACCTCTTATCCAAAGCTTACTGACTAATTCTTTCAAAGTTCTTTGCCAGCATCTAAAGAATGGATAAGGTCTGAAGAGTCAGATAATAGGTTTTAGTATATTTGAGATGATTAAATCAAGAAGGAAATGTTCCATTTTTGCAATCTCAACTCATTGACAATGGCAGCAGCTGGTTTGATTTTGAATTCTTGGACCTGAATCTTAATATTACCCTTTGAGGTAAAATCCACAAGGATTTCTTCATTTCTCATTCCAATTCTGGGAAGAAGTATTTTCTCCTCTAATTTCTATTTCTTTTTAATGTTGTTACATAATACTTATAAAAATAAATCATACAAAATCCTACCACCCACATATCAAACACTTTCATTTTTTGCTGGTGGTTTTAATGCATCTGGTCTGGTGCCTTGTCTTCCAAACTATTTCTGGTTACATGATATTAAAGCAAAGACAGTTAATGAAGATTGAATTGTGGTAATGTTTGAAAGGCATCTTCTCTGGTAATTGGTATATGACAAGCTTTCACTGGTGGATAATTTTGATGTTCCCAGTTTCTTCCCCAATTTTTGTGTCATGACAATCTTCATACCTGTATGACAGGATGATATTTTGAGATATTACAATAATGCTTTTTTGCTACATCTGTGACTTCCCATGAAAACACAGAGAGGCTGCTCTTGCCCCAGCATGGAAGGGCTTGGGACCTGGCTCAAAGCACAGGCATCTCTAAATATTTTCTCTTCTCAACTGTAATTTTCAAACCTCAGGAGAGAGCATGGGCAGAGGTGAAAGGAGAAGAAATCTTAAGAGTGATGGAGCATTTTAGAAAATCAGAAGTGAGAACATGATTCTTCTTTTCATTTGGTTCTGATTCCTACCTGGACAGAGGGAAAGCAAGAAACAGCAAGACAAAGAAGAAAGTAGGAGTCCAAGGTCTTCATCCTGGCAGGACCTCTAGAAAGTTGACAAGATTCTATGGAGAGGAGCTGGTATGACGTGGGACCCAGAGAAAAGCGTTCCGACCATTATCAGGGACCCCTTTGTCCTACAGATGACGCAGAAACAACAGAGGCCAATCACCAATGCACCATGAGGGTCAACGCCACACTCTTCCAACCCTGAGAAGCTTCAGCATGACGTAGAAACCTTAGTTTAACCCTATTTTCAGTAAAACCTCAATAGTTGAGATTAAATTTTTCTGGACCAGGGATGATTTGAGTTTCAGATTCAGAAACTGATTTGAGTTACAGAAATAGGATACTTCTTTCACTCCGAGTGTGAGCTAAAATATCTGCTACATATATATTATATATAGTTTTATTTTTACTTATACTTTCTAGGATTTTTTTTGTTGGTTACCTTATAGGGTGTCAGAACATATGTATGTATATTGTGCATATGTATTTTTTTAATTTTTAGATTTTCTTAAAATAAATTCCCTAGTGAAAAATTACTGGTCAAAATATATAAACAATTTTGGATCTCTTGTTGTATGGTTCCAAGTCATTTTCCACAAAATAACTTCAAATTACCTTGATTTCAAGAATGACTGAAAGTACTGATTTAACCACATATTCATTAGATTTAGTCACTAGTATTTAAAAGAATCACAGCTGAGTACTGGAAAATGCTATTTCAGTTCTGGAAACATTTCTTAAATTACTGGAGAGACTGAATCTTATGCCATGTACTTATTTATGAGTTTAATATCTCCTTACATATATTAAGCTTTAGTGCAAAGTATTATCTCTGAAAAACACAAATCAGTTTTTATCTTTAATAGCTTTTTCTTGTGGATGGTACATCACGTAGAACATTCTACACCTTAAACTATCTAAAGCCAACCTCAACTTTTCACCACTGAAAAACACGTCTTTCATTAAGTGAGTTCTGACCCAACCACCTAAAAGGCCAAGTTCTCTTTTTTTGGCTGAGATGTACAGATTCTAATTAGGCGGCACTATGATTATAAAGAAATTATTCACTTGTGAAAGGCAGGGCAAATGTGACAGGGAGTAAGGAAGGCAGCTCATTGCATTTCCTGAGTAGTTGCAGACACTTGGGAGTTAAGGCTCACTACCACTGGCTGCACACTTTCCAAAGAAAATGATCCAGATGAGAAACATACCTTGGGTGGAGACACATAATATAAGCCTTGTATCAGGAAACCCATAGTTTACTTACAACAGTGAGTTTAGAAAAGTTAGCCCCGCAAACTTACTTAAGAGCGCTTTCTTCTACTCAATTCCAGCAAGTTTGAGAGTCCCCAGTGCAGAAACTGAACACTCCTGGCCTAGGGATGCTCTTTGTCTGCATCCTCTCCTCTTGCCCAGGTGCTTTCTACTCACTTTTCAAGTACCCTGACTCTGGTGTCATCTCCTCTGAGAAGCACCACTGGTCCATCACATGATCCTGGGTATGCTTTGGTTTCCATGCTCTGTGTTGCAAATTTTATGCTTTTTCCATCCTGTCTTCAACTTCTCCCTTTCCACTGGACTTCTCCTAACAATAGTCAAGCACATCTCTATTTCTTCCAGTTTATAACATGACTCCCTGGAGCCCACTTTGCTCTCCAGTAACAGCTATCTTTCATCCTTACTCTGCTGAATTTGTGAATTCGTGTAAAAGTGGTCTATGTTCTGTTTCACTTTGGTTTTCACTGCAATCTGGTTCTGTCTCATAATTCCACCAAAGTGGGTCTCCTTAGTGTTAGCTTCATGGCAGAGTCCACTGGACAACTCTTGAGTTCTCATTGCCCGAGACACCCAGCAGCACTTGCCCTTACCAGCCTGGAGCCCTCTGTCCTGCTTTACTCTTTCTCTGACACTGTCACTCCATGTTCTTCTGATCTTCTCAGCTTCTAGCTGCTCCCCTGTAGGCCTCTTTGCTTGATGCTCATCTTTGTCGTGACAACCTAAATACTGGCCTCCTCCATTTCACTCACCCTCTCCTCAGGGTTTTCTTCAACCACAGACCAGTATCTGCCACAATTCTTGTGGCTCGGGAGTTTGAGGTTTGCACATCCAAACTCCAGTGTGCCCTCTTGCAGAGGAACTTGGCGAATTGATGATTACCCCCCCCCAACCTGCTCCTTCTCAAGTGTCTGTCACTTGGGAATTCTCCTAAAACTTTTGAGTTGTTTTATTTTTCCTTTCAAGTTTATGTTTGTTTGCTCAAGAATTTATTGATTGATTAATTGACTGGATCTAAGTCGTATTTTTTCAACAGTCAAGGAGAGAGCTTTACACTTCATTATTGGCCTAGAAAAACTTCCTGTTTAACCAAAATTGCTTCCTCAATTCTCCTTTCAAATGTGATTCATCAGTATTGTCAGTGATACATGAATTCTCAGCAAATCTTGGATCTTTTTAAAAATAATAGGAGACGTATCTTTTCATTTTAAACTATTAACTTTGAAAGCATAAATTTACAATGCTTCTTAGGCCCCAGGGAAAGTAGACTGAATGCCAATAAAGCAGAGTTCACTTTTTTGGAAGAAAAAATTCTGATGCTTTGAAATGCTTCCAACAATGTAAAAAAATAATCACAAAAGGCCTGTTCTGTCCCCCTCTGTGGCTATTGGATGGAGCTGTGCTGGAAGAAGCAGCTCAGCTGGGAGGCATCCTAATCATGCTTCCAGCCAAGCTTTTGAAAAAACACATCAGCCCAGAAGACCCTGAATACTAATGACAATCCCTTACGTTTGCACAAGTAAAAACATGCAGGAGGGATTGCTTCACAATTTGCGAAGCATTTTGCAATCAATAACTTGAGTCTTCATCTGCCTTGCCAGCTAGGCAGGGCTTGCTTTATATTTTGCAGATGAGGAGGCTGAGGTCCTGAGAGGTAAGGTCTTTAAGTTTTTGGTCTTGTAGTGTTGTAAGCCTTACTACAGGCATTTGAATTCAAGTCTCTCTATTTTGATTGTAGGATTTCCCATCCTCTCTTACCTCTGGCCAAGTACAGTATTCTGCTTTATCCCTTGCAGGAGATGGGACAGATTGGTTTCAGCAGAACAGAAGCAAGTGTGAGAGGTAACTTAGGACACTCTTATAGAGAATTACATTGGTCTGAAAACTAGTGTTCAGAGAGGCGAACTGCTGCACAGGAGGCTGAACACTGGCTGGAGTCAGAGCGAGAGGGCTTCAAATGTAAGTTAGACTGAAGTTTTCACAGCAGTTGAGAGAAGCACTGTAGGATTGATTCAATTCTCCCTGTACAGTGGAACAGTGGAACACATATTTAAAAGCAAATTTCCAAGCCAGCCTACCCTGACTCCCATACCCAAGACAATTCTCCTCTGAGTCCTGTAAGGTGGAGAGAGTTATCAGACTGGCTTCACTGGCATGAAAACTAGGTAGCTAACTCATGGGAGCCTGTGCTCACACCTAGGACATCAACTCTTGCTATCTCCATGAACCCCAACTTCACCTTCTTTCATTCATTATTTTAAAAATGTGTTTTTGGAGATATCTACCCCCCCCCGCCCCCCGAATGTGAATCACGTGCTCTTGAGCAATTACCTGGAACCATCAGTGCCTTGTACCCGCTAGACACCCAACCAGTACTGGGTAAATAGACAAACGGGTAAATGAAGCATGGAGTCTAGAGAGGTTCAGTGATTAGGAGTGGAAGAAAGAAGGAGTGGGAAAAAAAGAACAGGTTTTATAGAGAGAAAGATTACCGTGCAGCCACAGATGGAACATTGGATACCTGTGACTGCATTCCTTCCGTGACCCTCATTTTCTTTATGAATTGAAGATAAATTTATATCCTCCAGTGAGAACGGTGTTCATCAATAAATTCATGCTTAAAGGCATCTGTCACTAAATGTTTTACATTTCCTATGTAATTTCTTTTTTCTGTGGAATATGAAGCAGTTTATATATTTAAATGTGCAAAACAATATATCACCTCTTTCTCTCCTCTTCATCCTGCCCCATTTCCTTCTTCTTTTCTAACAACTTTATTCTCATTGAGCTTCTAACCAACTGAGCTGTCAAGAATATAGTCTTAATTTTTGTTGGGGCTTCTTTCACTCAAATGTTGTGAAATGGTTCCAAAGTCTTATGTAATTCGAGGCCAAAGCGTGTCTTTTGTGTTCCTTGTTATCTGACCAGATCCTAACTCTTTTTTTTTCCATGATAGCTCTAAGCCCAAGTACATTGTTAGGAAAGGTTTTAAAATCACTTTAAGATCCCCAGGAAAGACGCTTATTCTGTCACACCATTCATAACACTCATTAATATCATCTATTTCAATATTCGCAGTTTCTGCCCCTTCCAGGTGGAAGGTAGGGTTCATGAAAGTGTTGCTTCCTGTGGTAGAACTCAAGTACTCTCGTGGGTCCATCTTCATGGACTCTGCTACTGTGAGACACCAAGACCTGCTAACAAAAGAATCCAATGCCTTTGCCTTGGAAATTTTTCATTCTTTGGTGCTTGTCTCTCTCCTCTTACTACTGACACCTCTGTGTTCTCTTTCATAAACTTAGAAGTTTAAACTTCTAGTTCATTTCATTCCTAGCCCCTGCCAAATTATCTGAAGAAAGGTTTATTTGGCCTTTGTTTTTGGAGAAGGTGGAGATTGGCTCAAGAAGGAGAACAGAGAACATAAAATATTTACCGTAAAATTTCTGGACTTTCTTGATGTTACAGATAGGGCTCGTGCCCAGACTCCTTGGCACTGAACACTAGATGAAGCTGTTTGTTTCTACCAGTACTCAAAACTGTCTGCTTGGGGTTACAGGGACCAACCACGGTGTGAGCCTGGGGCTGTCCTCATTTCATTAGTAAAAGTTCTGCATGTTGTTCTTTTAGTCCTGAGCAAACTGAGAAGGTTAGCTACTCTCCACGGGGCAGCATGGAGTTCAGCCTTCAAGCAGGGCAAAACAGAAGCCCCCAAAATGTAATTTATGCCCAGCAGGAATCACTTGGTTAATGATGAATAGGGAGATGGTGAATAAAACCCAGGGCTTTGCCAGTGGTGTGGGCCGTAGCTGTGTTTTCTGCTCATCAGGTGTTCCTTAAGAGTTGCCCACAGTTGTAAAGGATTTGATAACACTTTTGTGTGTTCCCTTTCTCCTTTCTCTTTTTGTCCATTTAACATATGTCTTTCCTGGTGTTGTTTCTAGATAATCCACCTGTACTCCAATCTTTGTGCTGTGTCTTACGTCTGGGAGGAGCTGAAGACAAACGACCTGCAAAATGTGGAGCGGGCGCTCATATTTATTACCTCCTCATCTTGGGTTTTAACAAAATGTGAAAATGGATAGATTCTCTCAGGAGGGGGGAAAATACCTGTCTTTTTGATTTCACAGAGATTTGTGCAGTTCATGTGAAATCATGGACATAAATGTGCTTTGTGAGCTATAATAAATTGAAAAATTATTGTTAAGATTTTGGGATAGAAACTGCCCACCCAAAGCTTATCTCTTACTCCATCTTCTGAGGTTTCCTAGTGTCTAATACAGTCCATGTAAATAAGTCAATAATTAAGTTGTAAACAAAGTATGACATGGCTTGCAAAGATAAAGCTTTCTGCTAATAAAAATTAGATTTTCTACATAAACCATCACATCAAGCACAAGTAGAATTTTATTTTCCCTTGCTAAAGTCAATGCTTTTTTAAATCTCAATTCCTTGCAGTGGCAAAGCGTTCCATTATGATACTGAGTCAACTAGTGAAAGTGAAATCCTTGCCTAGTTCCTAATCTTATACAGAAAAGATCAAATGTTTTATCATTAAATTTGTTGTGAATTCTAGGCTTTCCACAGATGCCTTCTATCAGATCGAAGAGTTTCCCCTTATTTAAGTTTGCAGAAACTAGTTATTTTTGTTACAATTTAATTTCTACTAAGTATAAAAGAGAAATACAAGATAAAAGGCAAATGAATGACATCTGAAAATTATTAATAGAGTTTTAATAAAGTGAATTTTTCTTCAAAACTACTTTATTTGATGAGAGAAAAGTATAACATCTAAGTCTTTAGATTTCTATAACTGTTATGATATACTTTTGCCTGAGAAAGTTCTGATAGATTCTCATTGTCTGAGAATCTCATCCAGTTCAAGACTTGTCTAGGGTAGATTTCATTTTTAAAAAGTTATTGATATTAGTAGATGCACTGAAATGCCCTGAGATGCATCTGGTAGAAAAACACTTCATGCCTCAGGATTCTGCCATGATCTCGTCAAGTATGTGTGAGATAAGTTCTCACATAAACGTGTTAAATACGAAAGATAAGTACAGTAACCATATGACTAATTTTTCCCTAGGAGATTTTTCAGATTAAAGGCAAATCAAATATTCTGTTCCAAGAACTGTTTGCTGGCCACTCAGTGCTAAAATATAGCATACTCACATATCACTGGATAGAGACAGAGACATCAACTCCTTTTGATCTCAGGCAATCGTGGGCAGAAAAAAAATCATTCAACTTCCCTCACCAGCCCCTGGATGTACAAATAAATTGTACTATATCCTGGTCTTGGACTTGAAGATACAAGAGCTGCCAAGATCCACATCAGTGGAGTCAGCAAGAAACTTGTGAAATTATAGATTAAGTGCAAATGAAATATACACAGGGGAAAAACGAAGCTGAGCAGTCCTGAGGTACAGTGTATGCAGTAGTCCAAACAGGCTTCTTACAGTGGTCTTATCATTTGTTCTATTTTATGATAAACATTTCAGTGGCAATAAAAATGAAAGATCGTGTTTAATGAAAAATTAAGTAGTGCTCAGTTCAGCAGCAGATATACTAAAAATTAATATATTTCTAGTTCTCAAAAATGTTGATGACAAACATAACTTTCTCCAGATGTTTTGCAGTATTTCTACCATGGAAACAATAGCGATCTCACTGGCCACATGAACACAAGAACATACAACTCTACAGGAGGGTCATGATCGTGTACTCTAAAAGTCAGCTGTTCTTTTAGACACATACTTGAAAATCATTGCTTGGAGTGGACCTGGGCAGCTCTTGAGGGTACTATTTGTTACACAGCATCCTGTGATGCATGCCCTTTTCATTAGATCGGGTGTCTCTGTCTCAAGTTGTATTCATGTTCGTATGAAAGTGGTAACTATTAGTATGTTTCCCACTTTAGAAGAAAAATTCTGCAAGTCATTAAATGATGCCTGTTTTATATCACTGTGATAAGGAGTTATAAATAGAAATGAATCATTTTAAAGGTCAGCTTTTTCTTTATCACATTCAGAGGAAGAAAGTAAGGTTTGAGGGAGTTCATTCTGACATAGCTGAAAACAAAATACTATCCTCTCACCATTGAAAAGCGAAAGGCTTCAGATAAAGGTATTTTCTGGTGGTAACACAGATAAAAATTTTGCTGGATGCTCTGTTCAAGTAAAACAGATTTTTACTACATTAATCTATAATTTGCAAATGGACTCAGAACTGGTTGTAGTGCATACATAATTTATACATGTATCTTAACTCATTGTTATTCTACAGTTGAAACAGAATCTGTTATTAAAATTTTAATACGCAGAGAGAAATGACAAGGGTAATCCAATCTCTGTCTATATATGGATCTATCTCTCTACAGGTGTACAGCACAGAGCTAAAGTACATGTACCTTAATACGGCTGTGGGCACTTTCTATTACATATCATTTGTATCAGCTGAATTTTAGAAGTGTTTGACCATGGGAAGAACTGCTGTGTAAATGAGTAGTTAAATGAGTCTTTAAACTTTATTGCATTTTAAAATAATCAAATAATATTTAGTATAATTTAAAAAATTGCTGTGTTATTTATAATATATGAAACCAAGGCAGAATCCCATCAGTGGATTAATGGGTATAGGAAAGGAGGAATGTATGCACAATGACACATTACTTACAAGAAGAAGGGAGTACTCTCGTTTGCAGTGAAAAGAAACACAGAGGACATCCTGTTAAGTGACGTAACCCATGCACCAAGATGGGCTGAGAGCAAAGCGTAACGTCTAAATCTTCAGATTTCTTTATACCGCATGTTCTCAGTGTGAATGTTAAAACAAGCCGATCTGAATGCAGATAGTGACTTCAGATTTTGAGATGAGCAGAGGAGAGGGAGGGCAGAAGGATGTTGGGTAAGAGTTTCAGAAACAGTTAGGTAGTAGATTTTAGTGCTCTGCCCCGCAGTCAGAGGACTGTAGTTCACAATAACCTACCACATACTTTATAAATAAATACAACAGAGGAGCTTTAAAGGCCCAAAACATGAAGTCAGAATGAAAACTGTAAACATTAATTATCTTAATTTGATCAGTGCGTACTTTATACACATATCGAAATATTACACTGCACCTCATAGATATGCACAATTATTTAACCAATTAGTATGGATTCATCAAAAATTTAATAATGTTTAAGACAACAGAAATTTTGGTTACCTAGATTTGACTAGTATATACTGTATGGACATACTAAATTATCGCTCTGTGACATGTAAATGTTGCATATTTAAATAATAATAAAACTAATAAATATTTAAAGAGAAGAGAATAATGATCCCAATTTGATTAGTAGATAGTCTGTACATATATCAAATCATCACATGGTAACACATTAATATTTTCAATTATTATGTGTCAAATAAATATTTTTAAAAGAAAATATAAATATTTGTCAAATAAAGATTTCCTAAATTAGGGGAAAATGATGGGTTCTGTGAAAACGTATTTGGGTCACATTCATTTAATTACAAAAGATAAAAATTTAAATATCATTTAACAGAATTTCTTCTGAGCATACCAAATGCTGTAATACATGTAAGAATGATGTCTATTAGATATTATGGGCTTTTTTAAAACGTTAAATTGAATTTATTAAGTAAAAAGAAAGAAACCTGAAGAATATTTCAGGAAATTTCCAAAAAGAAAAAAAGACTCTACTGACGAAAACATACCCCTTAAGGAATACGGTGAAGAAATTGATTTAAGTGTCTGGGTACCTATTGATAGATCTGACACCCATTTGCCCCCAGCTGCCTGAGTTCCCCAGGTGACTGTTTTCGGATAGCTGAACCATCAAAACAATACTCCCACACCCCACTGTCACCCCATGTGCACTGCTAGGACACAGTCCACATGCCCCTCCTGCTGTGCTAGGTCACAGCGCACCTGGTACAACAAAACATTAGCTGTTGCTCTGTTGGCCACTGCCACATAGCTGCTGTCACTCAACCAATCTCACTTCCCCAATCCCATGCTCCCCGCCAACTCTGTGTACAAAAACCCAGCTCAAAAAACTTGACTCTCCTTGGAATTACTCCAGCAGGTCCTTCTCAGAACCCCCAGTGCAGGTGGGGTATGTTCTTTTACAGGGCTACCACCATTACCAAACACATATAATTAGTTTGTGTTACATACTGAGGTTTCCATAAGAAATAATTGTATGTCAGTGGGCCAGAATACCCAGGCTTAAAATCCCCCTTATCGGAAAGCTAAGGATCCAGGGAGAATGATACTGAGGGAATTTCTGCTCAACCATACCTGCTGACTGCAAGTCTCTTTTATTCATTCAGTAAATAATCACTGTGCTTGTGTGCCCAGCCCTCAGTTTAGGGTTCAGTGAAAGAAAAGCGTCAGTCCCTGGACCCAGGCTACTGGATGGTAGAGAAGTGTGTCCAACCAATTGTAGTACGAGGCAGCACAAAATAATGACAACCGGAGAACTGTGTCAAATGCGGGGAGCAGTCGTTGACTCCAACTGGGGAGATCAGTGTAGTAGTGACGCTGAGCTAAGGCTCAGGGAGTTTCCACAAGAGAGAAGGGTACTGAGGACCAAGGACACGGGAGGAGAAGACGGATAGTGAGACTGGACAACAGTCAGTGTCCAGAAAAGAGTGTTAGGCAGCTAACAACAAATCTGAACAACACAGGGGACACCAGCAATAATGAGGAGGCAGAGGACGGCTGTGTGAGAACACACTTCAGGATTTTAAGAGAGACAGAGCAAGGATGTGCACATCTGATCCCGCTCCACGCAGCTTGAAGGCCCTTACAAGGGCTGCTAAAGCTCCACTGGCCCCAGCTGCCAACATCTCACGGGATGCAAAACAGCACAGAAAATGGTGGGATGTGCCTAAGGTTTCTTCCCCTCAGGAAAACACTGTATTGCAGCTTTCTTTCCTACCTTCTCACCTGCAAATAGAGAAATCTGACAGCCCGCCGGTGCTGCCTACACGCTCAGGAATGGTCACAGAGCCTGGCGTGGCTGCTCCTGGGACTAAGCGCCGGTAAAGAAAGGCTGAAACTCAAAGGCGGATGTAATTTCCTCTCTGTCCCCGAAACAGGAAACAAATAAATGTGTGGTATGAGAAGAGCATATTTTTCAGAACTTTGACCAATGTAACAAATCATTTTACATCTTTTTATGCAATATTTGAAACACTGATAGGCTCCTAATTGGAAGGTCATTCCTGCCTTTCTAAGCGTTTGGCATTTCCATGTTGTCCACGACATTGTCAGTCCTTTTGGACTCTTATAACAGAATATCTTAGACCAGTGGCTTATACGTGATATAAATACATCTTTCTATAGTCAGGCAAGTGTAAGATCAAGGCACCCACAGATTTGTGACTGATAAGGGCTCGCGTCTAGATTCAAAGGAAGGAATGTCTTGATATGTCTTCACGTGGAGGAAAGGCAAAAGTCACTGCGGAGTCTCTTTCATGAGGGCACTAATTCCATTCATGAATACTTATGCCCAGGCACCTACCAAGGACCTTACCTACCTCTTAGTACCTTACATTGAGTGCTAGGATTTCCAACTATGAATTTTAGGAGAACACAAACATTCAGTCGATATCAAGCGTCAAATTCAACGATTTATAATGAGTAGTGTTACCCAATTTATATTTTGCGGGTCACTTTGGTAGTAATGTGAATAACTGGGAAGAGGAACATTGTAAGTTTTGGTCACAAGATCAGTAAAGTTATGATAATAATTCAGCATTAGTCCTCTCTGTCAAATCAGTAAAGCAACAGACTCAAAAACTACTTGGAAATTCAAATCAACAGAAGATAGAAACTAATTCGATGTGGAATGTCATGGAAAGGGTAGTCAAGATGATGAGGAGAGTTTTAATTAGCTTCTCTGCTTGGGTAATGGTAACAACATAACGAGTTTATAGAGAGACAAGAGATGTGAGACCTGGTGATGAGACATAGGATGAATTTTTGTTACCAAATTAAGTTTTGGCCTGGTGGATGGACCTACAGATTGGAAATATCCAGCAGATAGTTAGATATGAATATAAAACTCAAAGGAGACATCAGGACAGATTGGTTAGAACCATGTGAGAAAGAGAAACACACACACTAATTTTCCTGTCAGCTGCTACAACTTGAACGTTTTTGTCCAGAAATCTGGTGGACACCTCCAAAATATTTGGCAGGTAGATAGACATTCTCGTCAAATGCCCAGAAGAAAAGACACTGTGGAAATGGCAATAAGATCAATTCCATGCCTTGTTCTTACAAAGTTTTATTTTACTAGTTAGCTGCTCCTAACTTTACAAAACCCAATGTTAGTGCACGTCTGCTCTTTCTCTTAATAAAGGCAATTATATTTTCATGCATTAGGTTGGAATCTTGCCAAGAAGTTGCAGGCAACAATACACAACTATATCTGAAATTACCCAGCACCCATTTGGCCAGAAACAACCCTGCCAAGGACCACCCAGTCCGATAGAGAGTTCTACATCACACATGTCCTGCCCTCTCCATTGTCCTGGTGACGTATGGAGAGGATTTGCCAGACCTCCTGCAAATGTAAGGAAAAAATACATCATATGGAGATCGAAATGCAGATATGGGATTTGGAAACTCCAGGCTTTGCTTTGTTCCCAGCCAGACATAAGGGGCTTAATTCTTAAGAAGGCAAGTCTCATAGCCCAGGGCTCCTTCTGCATCCCCTGCCACTGTAGGAGCAGCCCTGGCAGGGCCTGGCCTCTGCTAAGCCAATATTTAAAGAACAAATTTGAGTAATATTAGGGCAGCTGTGGGTGTTTGACATATTGGTTAAATTTCTTTGGGTTGCAAATAAATAGAAACCAACTAGCATTGGCTTAAATTTAAAAGCAATATTTTTTGGATAGATATTGGGATATTCTTTAGAATCCAAGAAAAATTAATAAAGCAGTGCTATGGGATAAGAATAGGAGTTTTCCAGGAGCCAACAAGAGTTTATAGAGCTTTCCTTGCTTCTCAGCGGATGTGAGTTGACTCCCAATTTCTAGGTTCTAAGCCTGGAGTAAAGTTCTCACAGGAAAGAATTTGTCCTTTTGACCAGCTGTAGCCAGGGGCTGCCTCAGAGCTGCAGTGTCAATTCACAGGTAACTGGTTGCAACTTCAGAACATAATGTTAAGTGAAATAAATCAGCCATCCAAGCTCAAATATCGCATGGCTTCTCTTGTATGAGAAATACAAATAAAGAACAAAACAGAAGAAAGGTAAGTAGGAAATAGGGAGATTTATAGTTCGCTCACTCAAATTATAAATTCCATTGTTTTAAAAATATTTCATATATGCTAATTAGTTTCACTTGTCCTACTAGTTCATCTTAGTTCCTTGAAAAGAAAGGAACTGTTATTGTTTCTTTTGTATAAGAATCTTTTTGGTTTATGTCTTATATTCTGAGTAACTACTTTGAAGATAAAAATATATAGTGTAATAACTATTGCTATTGTCTTATTTGATTATGCAATTTTGTTTTTTTCTATAAAATAAAATGTTTTATAAGTATTAAGGTGGCTTCTGTGGCCCTGACCTGTGGCTTGGATCCATCCTCCAGCAAAGAGTGCCAGGAAGCTATGCTAATAAGCACCTACCTCAAGGTAGTACATGGGTTGGCATGCTCAGGGCCACTTTTCATGAGACTGTACCGTGACATCTCACTGGTAAAACCAGCACATTTGCACCCACAGTGCACAGTGGCATCAGACACACAGTGGCTCCTCTCTGAATGATAGGTCAGTTGCTTCTTTGCTTTCCAGGTCTTTCTTCTGAGATCCAGGATCAAGAAGACCCTAACAGGGACACGTCCTTTTATGGCAGAGAAGAATGAACAGAGGTTGAACCACAGGCTGACTCTCAACATTTCTGTAGGGGCACAAATGTCACCTGCCATCATGTTCCATCTACTAAAGTCAACCGCACAGCCCCACAGGAAACCTGTGCTGCTAGGAATCCTACTCCTGCCCCAGAGAGACAGTACAAGCCCCTCACAGCAGGTAGATATGCAGAACCTTCTTTCTGGGGTGGTAGATAGGTATCATCCTCCGCGAGAATAGGAGTAAAGGAAGGATCTCAGTGATACTATAGGTGTAGTGATTGTTGCCCTCAGGTCAACATAGCTTCTGATGTCTGTCGGCCCTGGTACGCCAGATGGGACCTTTATCATAAAAGAACCACACACCACAGTAATTGGTCTGTGCCTACCCCTCATCCCTACCATCCCTATTGCAGTGTTTGGCTGTTCTCCAAGCACCAGACAGGACAAGCTAACTGTCCTTGTCCTTTGTAGGCTAGGGGGACCCTATTGCATGGACCATATCTGGCAGATAATAAAAAGAAATGTTGGTCAGGTCAAGTTGATTGATAGTGTTGTTCAAGCCTTCTATATCTGTACTGATTCTCTACATCTTCAATTATCTGTATCTTGTATATCTGTACTAGCTGACACATCAGTTACTGAGAGAGAATTACTGAAATTTCTACAATGGTTAATTTTATTTGTTAGCTTAACTGGGCCATGGGGTGCTGATATTTGGTAAACATGCTTCTGGGTGTATTTGTGGGCACTCCTGGGTGAGGTGAACATTTGAATGGGTGGACTGAATGCAACACTTTTTTTTTTTTTATTTTAGAAACATAAAAGTACAAAAACATATTGACAAACAGATACCCATTATCATAGAAAATAGTACAATCACATCTAATCTATAGACAAGGTGATATGGTCTCAACAGTAGTTGTTGCTTTATCCATTGATATCTTCGAATTGTAGATGTATGGACCCATATACAGACATGTAAATTTAGTCAGACT
>PVLD010015290.1:0-49149 GCA_004027595.1 Dinomys branickii | reverse complement strand
AAGCTTGCCATGTAGAAAGCCTGAAGCTTAAATTCTTCCCGTGGTCAGAACCTTTTCCCCAAATTTCCTTTCTGATCACGTGAGAAGACTGACTCTCTTGTCACTGCTGACTTTGATTCTTACTCCCTTCCTACCTCTCTCCGCACTTTTCCCTCCATGCTCCCCTTGCCTGGATGCTCTTTAACATACTGACTTCTTTAATATATTCATCTCTCAAATTCAGACCACCTATCATGTTCCAGGCACTGTTTCTAATGTTAGCATCCACCAAGTCCCATCCTGAATACAAGTCTTCAATGAACCCTGATTCACGAAGAATCCCCTAATGCAAACATGCAGAGCATGTCAGGGGCTGGGTGTGATGCAGGGTGGGAAGAGCATTTGGTTTAGTCCCTGACCGGCTGGAGCTTAGAGGGCGTGGAGTAGACATAACCTGCACATGTCTTCAGTCTGCAAGACAAACTGAGCACTGAATGGGATGCTGCTCAGAGGTACATTTTGAGTTACAGGAAAAGAAGCATTAAAATCTCACACTGCTCAGTAGCACAGTGCCTGGCCTGGCAAGCACGAGGTCCTGAGTTCGATTCCATATACAAAACAAAAAAAATCTCAGACTGTCATTTAACCTACTGTCCAATTTGGCTTGAGTTGCTTGTACCTCTGGGAGTTCCAACATATTAGGCTATAAAACAAGGCGAATACTCTGCTCCTAAAGATAATGTGAATATCAAATGAATTATGTCTATGGAAGCACTTGACAAAATGTAAAGGGGTGTGATGGCTGTTACTATACTGAGGTAACAGTAATTATCTAATTATCCACAGGTAGGAAACAACCTGTGCATCTAAACCCCCCTCCTCAGGGCATAGCTATCGTGGTGAAAATACTCCTCAGGTCATCCAGATCTCAAAAACCAAATAAGTGATTTTTTTTCAACTTTCCATCTCTGTAACAAAATTTTTTATTCAAGAAAAACTATTGGAAGGATGAAAGGTTCTTTCTGGGTCATGATGTCAGTGGCTTCCGTCCCTGGTATTCTTGCTCCATTGTTTCGGGCCTCAGATGAGGCAGGACATCATGGTGGCATGGTGCAGGAAAGCTGCTCACCCAAGGGCAGACAGGAGGAAGAGAGGGGCTCAAGATAAAATACTCTCCTTCCAAAGAATGCCCCAAGTAACCTACCTCTTCCAACGAGGTCCCGCTTGCTGGAATTTCCACTGCCTCCCAATAGTATCATCAGCTGAAAATCAAGCTTCCAACACAATATGCCTTGATGGGACATTTAAGACCCAAGCCATAACAAGGAGGCTTCTAAAAGCTGTGTAAACATTAGCCCGGAGGAGACACTCTTAACCTCGACCCTTTTCAGTTCATTCCACGAACTCTAATCGAGCCCAAGAAGCTGAAGCAGTAAGGATAGTACTTAGCTGCCTGAGATGCTCACACCTAATCAGGGCTTTCAAACCTCACGGAGAGCCTGCGTTTGTATAATGGCCTGCACAGCTGTGCAGCGGCAGATACTTCCCCAATTATGGTGGTATTAGGGAAAGTTATTGGAAAGGACTTTCTCCCGCCATTGAGTAGTAAATGCTTTGCTAATTTGCCTGATGATCCATTTATGATGGCTGCTTGCTGATCCTCTGCTGCTATCTACCTTTAATGGCCTGTCTGTTAGGAAAGGCCAGTCTTCTCCAATGAACCAACTTGATTTTATTATGGCTTATTATTGTATTTTGTTCAGGGAGTGCCAGAAAATGAGAAAGTGGCCCACAAAACTCTCTCATCGGGGGCATAATTATTGCCAAAGTGCTTAGAAAGAAAGAAAAACAAATAGTAATCTTTGCTAATTGAAACAGTAAAATATGCGCAGTTCAGAATTACTCTGTGTAGGTGAGGAAAACAACTGATACCAAACGCACACAAAGTACACACTCACACACAAGATGAAACTATGGGCTATGAATATGTAGGACTCTCCTGTTTCCTGCTCACTCATCTGTCTCCCACGGCTCCTGACTTTGTGTGTGTTCGAAGCTCAGTGCACTGCTACTAATTATTTTTCAGATTTTTTGGCAAGATTGTTCTATAATGAAATCCATTTCCCTGGAGGGGAATTTAATTCTCTTGTTTGCATTTCTGGTGCTCCTTTTACGGAATGAGATGTGAAAGGAAAGCTTTGTTTGCGTTCATTCTGCAATTTCTCCACTTTCTCCCCCACCCTTTTCAGCTTCTCTCATCCTCTGGCCATACATAAACAAATCAAGTATTCTCAGAATATTTTTGTTCAACATGGAGTGCATTGATGGAGAAGGAGGCTTGCCGCCCATAAGAGAAGCCAACTGGTAAGTGAGCAAATCATAATGCAATTCATTTTTTTCCCTTTGTAAAGATAACTAACTGCGAGCTTCTGCTAGTTTTACCTCCCTTACCAAATGAGAAACAGCATGTGCAAAGAAGGCAGATGAAGCTTTGTGGAAAACATTTTGGCCAATCTGGGATGCATGTATTTAAAAATCAGAGGTAGTGTGATGTGTGAAAAAACAGGCATTATGGTCAAACAATCTGGGATTTCAATCCTACCTTTACAATGAGGACATTCCAACGTAGAGTAAGCCCAGGAAATCGTATCCCTCCCACTGATTATACTAAAAGCTTTGGTCAAAATAGAAAAAGCAATGTCTAGGAGGCCCAAAAGTAAACAAAAGCAAACTTGATGTGCAAACGCATTTAACACCTGGAGCAGAAGCCACATGGAGATGAGCAGGATCCTCAGACTTTTTAGATTATTGCCCTAGGCAAACACCACACAAGGAATCATGCTAGTTGTTAGCACTTGCAACTGAAAGGGACTGAGGCACCATTTTTCTGGCCAGAGAAACTGGGAAAATGAAATCCTATGAGCTGTAGAGTATGAGAACTATTGGAGAAGACGGAGTTGGAGAAGCAACCTCCTAATTCTATGGATAACCTAAGTGGTTCTGGAAGACAGCTCTGTACTACACATGCATGAGGCAGACCCAAAGCAGCACAGGGAAGACTGAGAATCCACTGAGACAGGAATCACTACCTGGAAGAGGAAAAATGTGCACTCAGTCTCACTGCTTCAGACTAAAATCAAAGCAAAAATCAAGATTCTCTGGAGAACTTTTACAGAACGTTGTCAAATGCACAACACAACATTTGTACTGGCCAAAAGTACTTAACATGCAAAGAAGCAGAAAAGGGACCACATTTAAAGGAAAAAACAATCATCAGATACTAATTCAGAAATTATCTAGAAATTGAAATTATCAAAAACTTCAAGGTAGCTATCCCTGTCTTGCATAACCTAAACATAGGTTTCCATACTTGAAAATAATGAAAAGAAAAAAAAAATAGAAATACAAACCAAAACAAAAAACGCAAAAATGGAAATTATAAAATATATAAAATTTTTCAAATTACTGAACAGCCTAAATAAAATTTGAAGATAGATCAGGAGAAATTTTGTAATCAGACACAGGAGAAAAACTGAAGCAAATATAATGAACAGCTCTCAGGGCTTGGTGATATTAAGTGTAAAGGTGATTTATGTCCCAGAAAGAAAGAAGAAGGAATGAAGAAATTATGACTGAAAACTCCAACTTTGGTGGAAAACATAAATGCATAGATTCATAAAGCTAGGAAAGTGAAAAATAGGATAAACTGAAAGAAAACCATGCCTAGACACATGACAATTAAACTACTGAAAACCAAAGATAAAGAAAAAGTCCTGAAGATAGCTAGAGAAACAGCACATTGTGTCGAGGGGAGCAGTGGTTTGGAACACTCTCGATTTC
This sequence comes from Dinomys branickii, assembly GCA_004027595.1. Taxonomy (NCBI): domain Eukaryota; kingdom Metazoa; phylum Chordata; class Mammalia; order Rodentia; family Dinomyidae; genus Dinomys; species Dinomys branickii. Next base: position 45,330 of record PVLD010015290.1, on the reverse strand, counting down.
TCATTAGAAACCATGCAGACCGGAAGACAGTGGAGCAATATTTTAAAGCATTAGAAGAAAAAAACTGTTAATACAGAATTTTCTATCCAGCAAAATACGTTCTTTGTAAGTGAAGGTTAAATAAACACATTATCAGATACAGGGAAAATAGAATTCATAAACAAATTTACTCTAAAAGAAACATTAAAGGAAGTTCTGCAGGGAAACGATGCCAGAAAAGTTTGTATCTTCAGGAAGGAAGGAAAAGCAGCAGATATAGTAAATATTTGGATGAATATAAGCATGTTTCTCCTCAGAAAGCATTTGAAGGATGTGTGCCTATTGAAAGCAAAATTACAACACTGTTTAGTGAGTTTTCAATGTGCATATAATTGATATATTCAACAACTAGAGTGTAAAAGGGACAGACTATACATCTGAGATAAATCTACAGAGATCAATGTGTTTCTGAGTTTTCTGCATTTTCCACAAAGTGATAAATACTTTAACTAGAATTTAAAAGAGTAATATGTATGTTGTCATTTTTAGAGCAACCACTAAATATAATACAAAAAGAAATAGTAAAAAAAGTAGATAAATTAATATGGAATACTAAAAATTTTCAAATAATCCCCCAAAGAATTAAACGGGAACAAAAATAGAAGAAACAAACATAAAATACATAGTAAAATGGTAGATCTAAATCCAACCATATCAATAATTACATTAACTCTAAGTAATCTGGACATACCAACTGAAAGGCAGAGACTGTCAAACTGAATATGTTTCAAAATCTGCCCTTCCTATGTACTACGTAGAAGATCTGAAAGTTTACTTAATCTTTCTGATCCATAGCTTTTTTACAGTGTAGGGAAATAATAAAATCTACCACGAATGGCTTTTATGCAGATAAAATGAGGTACTGCCAGTCACATGCATAGTGCATTTTAAGTGTTTAATAAACAATTTCAGCAGTCTACTAATGCTTAAGTTACTAAGTTTGTTTGCAAGTCCTTTATTAACTTAGCCCTGCAGTCTTGCTTTTGAGAAAAGCGCTAACAAGGTTTGTTCACAAAAAAGTAAAAACGTCTCTCTTCAAAACATGATTTTTCTTATGCTACTTGGAATGTTACATAAAATTACTCTTTACATTTATCATGTATTATCACTAAATACTTACAATGTTTTAGCATTATGAATTGGTAACGTGTATAGGTTAAGGCTCTACTTACAAATCTTCCATGAACTCTATTTATTTAGTCAAGTTCTCTCTACCCTCACTAAAATGATTCCTGCTTACTATAATGTATTTTCCTATAATCTACTTTACTTCCCACAAGCACGTTTGAATTTCAGAATATTAAATGTCAAGGCAAGGACTCAGGCCCCCCAAGCTCTGCCCTTGCTGTTTTACATAATTAAGGCATCCGCTGATGAGTGCACATCCCCCACCAGAAGGTGCGACACTGATCCAGTCTGTGTGCAGAAGGTAGGCTGCTGGATGCTGGCCAGAGCAGAGACAGAGGCACACAGAGCGACAGTGCATTTAAGACACTGTGCCAAGGTGCCGAAGAGGGTACAGGCCTGAGATCCATCAGTGGTTGTCAGATTTCCTCAGTGAATATTGTTCTGGGATAGAAAGACAGACAAGTACTCATTCACAAGTCAGGGACTTTCTGTATCACACAAAGTAAATAGTACAGTGGAAACAGTGACATTCTATGTTATTGGTGCAAATTACACACCCATCTCTCTCAGTAACATACATCTTTATAGTGTACCAATTAAAAATGATCCTCTCATGAGCAAAAAAAAATGTACATATATATAGTATATATCTATATATATATACACACACAGAAAGAGAGAGAAGTTCTTCTCAACAAATATATATTGAGAACGCAGCCTGTGCAGAGCACAGAGCCGGTAGCCAGAAATAGTGAGACATATCAGCAGGACTGTCCCCTTCAGATGCCTGACAGTCTGGTGGAGCTGGCAGCTGGTCGTTGTTCTGACCACAGAACAATTCTGTGACCCTTGCTCTGTTCCTGCTCTCTGGAGACCTCGATACCCAGGGACTACTACGTTCCTATAAACCTCAGTTGTCCCAGAAATTAGTTTGGAGAATTTGCACTCTGAGAACTTGTTCTTATTTTCTTCAGTCAACGTCTTTCACACAGGGAGGTCTGGGAGTTGGTTTTTCCTGGTGTTGTTTGCAGTGTCACTTACCATTTATGTCGCCTGTCATAAGAGCTATTATAATATTTGCTTAAGTATTTAAATCAAGTCCTTTACTTAAAGCCAGTGGTTGCTGAGCTTTAATTAAAGCATACTTGCATACATTAATATCGCCCAGCTTCCCTGCATTCTAACTGTATTTTTGCATTAAAAACATGACATTTCAATAACAATAGTTGTCAGTGCCTAGGCTCTTATTTATGCCACAATTACAGGTCCTGTTAATTATAGCCCTGGCTGGTTTCTCCAGCTCCTTCTGACAGAGCATGTGCAGCCATGGCTTCCAATTCTTCAGTGTGTGCATTTTGGCCTCTAAAGAGCAGCTCTACCAGGCTGCAAAAGATGTAAAGATGCCCATCTCCCTTGATCTCCAGCCCTGCTGACACTCTGGACTTCTGAAGTCAAGAGGAGCAGATGCAGCTTTTATATCTCAGACTATCGGACCTGGAAGCTCCTGGCCAGATTCCCAGTCTTTCCTGGGGGTAGTGTAGAGTGTATAAAGCTGGGGACCAACATGAACTCTGATCCAGGCTGGAATCTTCTCTGAGGCTGAAGTATTTGAGAGAAACAAGTAACTCTGGTAGCTATGAGTTGCGGATGAAGGAAAAATAGGTAGTTCCTACTTCTTGAGCGTGGCAGACCGTTACTAGGAGTGAACAGCTGCCAGCTAGTGAATGTTAATAATGAGCTGGATGCTTGAAAACACAAAGGACCCAACTTATCACCTGGTACATTACTGCTTCTCCTTCAGGATTTGTTCAAGGTTACCCACCCCTAGTGAAGCAGTCTCTCGTTCTCTCCCCTCTTGTACTAGCTCTGTTAGGACGCTAACCACTTGTGATTACTTTTTTCTCTTTCCAAATAGACTACGAATTCCTGAGGGTAAGGGCCATAGCTGAGGAAGCACAACACCAGGCCTCCAGGGTCTGAACTGGAGCCAACAATCAGGTAGAGCAAACTTTAGGAAAGGCCGAGACTGAAGGCTGTGCCACACCTGGCAGTGAGGACACCTGTTTCCCCAGTGCAGTGAGCAGCATAGACACTGCAGGCCCTGAAGGGTACGTGCGGCACTGTTCTGCCACAACAGCCTCTCCACGCTGACCCTGGACTTGCCCTCCCTGTGGCTTTTGTGAAAAAAATGTTTTAAAATCAACCAATAGCTTATGGTGTCCCAAAACTGCAGAGACAGCCAAAGAGGGGAGGTTCTTCCAAAACATCTTCCATGACCGCAGCGGATTTCTAAACCTTGCGATACAGCCAGAGGACAGGGAAGTCTGCCAGGGCCTGACATTTCTACACACGGAGGCTAGAACAATAAACAGTGAGCTCAGCAGGCAGAGAGATGGCCTGGATTTGGGTTTCTCATGTTTCCATCCAAATACTGCCCTGCAAGCCCCAGCTCTGGGTCTATTAGTCTACTGTGCGCCCTGGAGCTGTCCCTGACCCCTGGGAGCCCTGCAGAGATTCCTGGGCCTGACAACAAGGTGACAGTAAATATCTCTGTGGCGCAGAGAGCAGTGAGCCAGAAACAGCTTTGAACCAACTGGAATGAACCCAAGGATGTGGGGCGGGTGGCAGGGCCCTGGAACAGAGAATGTGCATGTTTGAGCTCACAACACTGGACAGAGAGATTTGGCTCAGTCCCGTTTCAGCAGCCACTTTTAAGCTTGGTCTGTATGCTGCTGCCTTCTCTGCAAGCTTTTCTGTCTCCCTGCATGTTGGTTCACTTCAATAAAGACATGTGAACACAGATTATGTGCCACAAACTGTGCTGGAGATGCAAAGATGAGTTAGATTTCTTAGGAGAGTTTACCATCTACCTAGAGGAAAAATAGGAAATTTTTTTATGGAGTTGTGAGTTGCGGTTGCAGGGTATACAAGACGTTAAGGGAGCAGTGGGGAGGAACATTAGACCCATTCTGGTCATCCAGGGAGACCTGCTGGAAAAGGGGACATCTAAACTGAGTTCAGAAATAGAGCCTATTCAGATTAAGAGAGATGGGAGAGGTACTGTGGTCTGCATAACCAGCACAAGCAAAGGCATGATTGTGGAAAACCTTGTTACCACGGTATGTGTGAGAAGTTAGAAATTTAATGTTAGTCCCATTAAGCATGTTTTGTGTAAAGCAGACAAAGAAAAACTGAGGCTGGAAAAACTGGCCCAGATCAAGTCAGGAAAGATTGTAAAGGATCTGTTAGACCAAGGCGAGGAGTTTGAAATTTCTCTGTAGAAAATGAAAATTCTTCGAACAAGTTTGGTTAGGGAAGGGGTCCAAGGTGATGACTCTGCAGAAAGATCACTAGACTGCAGTGTGAAAAAGTGATCAGAGGACACTGCTAGAGTGAAAGGACCAGTGATCAGGTTACCACTGCCATCTAGGAAAGAGCTCCAGGAGCAACAAAGGGTATGGAGGGGTACTGAGAAGACAACCTTGACCAGACCTGGCTGTCAGGCTCAAAGGGGAGGGAAAATGGGCAGAAGATTCACAGAGGCACCCAGAGGGATATGGGTAGGACTTTCTCTGTATCTGCTACAAAGCCCAGTCAAGTATCTTAGGAATGTATCTCCCTCTGTTTTGCAGAATATATGGCCTACAAAGACCAACGTGGAGATTGCCAAACTGGAGAGCCATGATGAAAGCAGTGCCACTGAGTGAGATAATAATGGTAATTATTATTATGTTAACACTATGTTCCAGGCATTATTGCAAGTGCTTCTCAGGGGAAATTTCATTTAATATTTACAACTCTGTGAGTTGGGACTATTACCTCATTTTACAAAGGAGGAGAGTAAGACACCAAGAATATTAAGTAACTTGTCCAAGGTCACACAGGTACCATATGATAACTCTGGGCTTTTGAGCTCTGGGGTATCAGGCTCCCATTTCGAGAGAGTGCCCACAATCTTGACCGCTATACTGTATGGGTGCCCAGCCCCAGGCGGTGCCTGAGGTAACTCTCATGGTATCTGGCATTCGGTCATGGGAGGCTGTTTTGGTTCAAGTTTTCTAGCAAGTGATTTGAAAGATGATCTCAAAAGCATCAGCAGGACAGAGGAGATGGGGGAGAGTGGGAGGCAGAAATGGAGTCAGGTAATGTACAGGTTACCACCGTAAAAATAGGGCCTTAATCCTCCTCAGAAATCTAGGCTCAGTGTACACCATATGACTCAGAGTTATCCCGCTGAACAAGCAGGGGCCTCTGTCTGCTCACCCCCCACAATTTCTAATCAGCTGCAACAGCAGACAGAGTGCACTCTGGTGACCAGACAAAGTCAACAAGAAAGCGTGCTAGGAACTGACAAGAAGCCTTTCTAGTATTTAAGTACCAAAGGGATATGGATAGGACTTTGGCAGCACCTGCTACAAAGCCCAGTCAAGTATTTCAGGAATGTATCACTCTCTGCTTTGCAGAACACATGGCTACCTCCATACATCTATGAAACAGGAAACTGAGAAACCAGGAGCAACCACACAAATGAGGTATCCTAAGTGTTTAACCAGGAGACATCCAGACTCTCTTTAAAGTAACACCATGGAATTTGTGGAGCTGCAGAACTCTAGATAAGTTCTTCTTGTACTGTTTACTACAGGAGATTTAAATAAAGAAAGGGGGAAAAAAAGAGAGAGAGAGAGAGAGAGAGAGAGAGAGAGAGAGAGAGAGAGAGAGAAAGAAAGAAAGAAAGAAAGAAAGAAAGGGGGTGGGGAGAGGAGAAAAACTGAAAAGATGTTTCCCCTTTTCCTTTTTGCAAAACCAAGTGGAGTGAGAATGTTATCCAACCCAAACCCCTGGAGTGTCTTCTAAGTAGAAGCATTGCCCTTGGCTTGGGACCCACTTACAACAGGCCTGGTCTGGGTGTGTGGGGGAGAGTGGATGCCTCCTCTGTGAAGCTACCACCCGCTTTCCCATCAGCAAGATCTCCCCACAAAAACTCACCTGGAACACAAACATAGAGGCATCACTCATTTTCCTAGCTCAAACCAGCGGCATTTCTGAATTTCCATTAAGTTCTCTAAAGAAGAAATGTAAGCCATGCTGCAGTCCAAGGTCAAGACACACCGCCTCCTTCCTGTAGTTTGATGCAGAAACAATGGAGAAACTGCAGTAGAGTGGAATGTTAATTGCAGTCTTAAAGATAATTAAGGCTTAGAGGAATTAGAGGAAGTGCTTTATAACAAGATCTGCCCATTGAAATAAAGTGGACAGATCCATAATGTACAGTTTTGACTCAGTGGTCAAAAACATACAAAATTATCCTCTAAAGGAACATAAAGTTATTCTAGATGGGCTGCTTAAATATGGAAGGCACAGAAGCAGCAATTAAGCTTTGTCAAGGCTCTTACAATCACCACCATGCCGTCAGTTGGGCTGCTTCCAGGACTACTCTAGTCAGCCTCCAGAATTTGATCTCTCCATCCATAATATCCAGTAGATTCTCTTGTAGAGACAAAGAAGGGTTAGGTGAGAATGACCCAATCAATACAATGGAATGTGCTACATTCGATTTCTTAACAGTTACTTTTAAACATGAATATTTGGATGAGTTCAACTAAGCAGTGAAATGATGTTCAAGGAAGATCCATCAGACAACCAAGTTAATTGTCTTTTCACCTATATTCTCTGCATCTGCCCCTCACCCAGTGGAAGGACACCTGCTGCCTGAGGAGTGCCTGGAGATTATATCAGGAGGAGGGAGACAGAGGATCAGAGAAGGGTGCCCTAATGCTATGGGTCGAATGTACTTGAGAAGTCTAGGACAAAAAGCCACTCCACAGCACCACTCTGCAGCCCTTCCACCCTGCTACCAGGCATCCCTCAGTTGGATCAGTCTTTCCAAGCTTTCCACTGTACTTTGCCTCTTTCATGTCCTACTGCTTCTACCAAGAATTCCAGACCCTCTATAAAGAACCATCAGAGGAGCTGGTGGAATTCAGGGGAAAGGTGTGCAGATGGGGAGATGGGAGACTGAGAGCTTATTTTCAAATTCCTTTGGGATTAAAAGATTTGAAGCTTTGGCTTGTCTTGAATTTTCTTTCCTGTTATGGACTGAACAGAGTCCTCTCAAAAGTTAATGTGTTAAAACTTTAAACCTGAATGGGACTCTTTGGAAATAGGGCCTGAAGAGATAATTAGGGTTAAGCGAAGCTGTAGGGGTAGAGCCCTAATCCAGTGAGATCAGTATTCTTATAAGATGAGACACACCAGGATGGAGACACACCGGGATGCATGTCCACTGACAATGGTCGTGCAGGGATGGAGCAAGAGGGCAGCTGTCTGCAGTCCAAGGAGAGAGGTCTCACCAGAAACCGATCTAGCTTCAAGAACTATGAGAAATAAATTTCTGTTATTTGAACCACTCAGTCTCTGGGCTTTGTTATGGATGCCTGAGCAGACTAATGCACACTGGCCCTGCTCTTCCTCACCACTTCCCCCAGACCCCACAGCAACACAGGACAGAGTCAGCTGCATCCTATTTCTTTGCCTCCAAAATGAAGGGCTGTAGCAGACCGTGTCTAAGTCACAGAGAGCCTGGGATTCCATCAGCCTGTGAGGAATTGTTCAACTGGAATAGGAGAAAATATGTGGCCATATGCTCTGAGTGGGAAATATGGTTCTCAGCTCACTTAGCGCAGGGGATTCTGCTGAGTTTTAAAGCACTGCTTATGTGCTTTCAGGACTGTATTTTTCACTTACCGCATTCACAGTGAACACCTGTGAGGTGTCAGGAATGGTAGTGGGTACTGATTCCTCTATGGCCATGCATCCCTATCTTTTACACCTTGGTCCAAGTCAAATGTGATTATAAACTTTTATTCACACCATTTTTCTCTTACTCTGTTTTTCACTTGCACTCTTTCCCTGGAGTCAGGCAATTTTACTTACCAGATGAAGAAGATAATAATATGGAGTATTTGTGAGAAAGAAATCAGATAAGATATATAAAAAGTTTCATACATTTTGATTCACAGAAAGTATCCAACTAGCTCTCTTAATAGTCAACACATGACCCGTTGCTCTTTCCAAGCCTCAGGTGCAACAGAGATGTGGGAAAGCCTGCTCTATCCTGCTACCTTATACCCAGTCTTCTTTCTTCTGTAGAAACAAGTTCTGACTTTCCTTGGAACAGAAATGTGCAGAGTTAGTGTCTCCTCCCCTTGAAGGTAAATGTGACCAGGTGAAGAGCTTCTAGCCAGTGAGATGGAAGAAAAAGTATTGTTTGAAACTTCCAGGAAGGCTACTTTTTTTTCTTGAAAGCGTTTTACTTCAGATTCAAAAATGAAGTTTCCACACTGTTCATTGCAGGACACACAGAATTCACGAATACAGTGCTGGTCTTTTGAGGACATGTATTTTTACCTCAATTTCTCCTTCATGCTTTTTCTTTTAGAAAGACACTATTTACCAAAAAGAAACTTCAGTAGTATAGGAAAAACTATTTTCCCAATAAATTTACGAAAGCCTAAGACTCCCAATGGAATCAAGATTATCTTCCTGCTACCACCACCTTAATATAATCACATGCTTATTGGAACACTAATATTCACATGCTAAGAGTACATTTACTTTCAACAATAATGGTGACTTAAAAAAAAAAACTTCAGTGTGGTAAATATAACATGGACCTCTGCAAGTATTTGAAGTGTCTGAAATAGGCAGCTAATGCTGGATTTAATATTATTTTATAAATAATTGTTCCCTTAGCAGCAAACATAAGTCTACACACTCACAATAGTCCTACAAAATAAATACTGTGAGTATTCACAATATGTTATGACTAACTAGTTTCAAAAAACAAAAGCTCAACATCTTGGTAAAAATTCTGATCTGAATAAAATGCGACTCTAAAATGTAAAATTTCAGAATGGCTACTTTACAAGGCCTAATTTGACTGAGAAATGAGCCCTTGGACTTTCTCCCTTTCTTTCTTCCTGCTGCTCACTGGGTGTCATTACCGGATGTCATTTGGGGTGTTATTATTGAGATCCAATACTTTAGTGTCACTACTGGATCTCAAGCAGCCATTTTGGACAATGAGGTACTAAGAGGGTTAAAAAAAATGTTGAGGGGGGCAAACAAGAATGGGGGAGTGATTCTGTGTTCCTGATTTCTCTAAGGAGACTCCAAAGCAGCCCCAGGCTATCTTTCTTCGAGCTTGATTTACACGAAAGAATAAACCCTTCTGCGTTTTAACCACTGTTATTTGGGGCTCTATACTGTAAACAGTCTGAACTTTACCTCTCCAGTGCTGAAGATAATAACGCCTAATGAAAAAAGAAAAAAAATAACGCCTCGTGGAAGTTTTTTCAGGATGAAATCAGATAATGTATGAAAAAAACTTAGTACATTCTGATTCATAGAACTCAGCTTTGGTGATTAATAGTCATCATTAATGTTTGTTTGATTCACTGAAGAAGGAAAAGAGGGATTGATTCTTCCTCAGAGCTGTCCTTTATCAGGAGTTTTCTACTTTGTCACTTTGACCCCAGTGCCTTAGCATCTCCAGTATTTTGCCCTTACGACAGTGCCCAGCCTCAGTGTGCTAATGCCAACATACTGCTCATTCTGCCCTGAGTCCGTGTATATCACTAATCCCCCGACATTGCTGCTCTCCCTGTCTGACTCCACAGACATGCCCTCCTCAGACCTCTCAGGATCACCACACCCACTTTTCGTCTGTGCAAGGATCACTGCCACTTCAGAACCTCTTCTTCAAGCCTAACTTTTCTCAAATACATGCGCAGCAGCAGGTTAGCTTCATTGGCTAGACTTAGGGTGCCCCTATCTCCCGTCTGATAGTAATTTTTGATGTGAGGGGGGGCTTGTAATAAAATCTACTTCCTTCTATGTAGCAGACACGTACTGCTTCTGAGACGCAGACAGTGGCATGAGGCACAGGTTCCTACTGTCTTGCGTGTGCTTATGCTGGGGCTGATCCTGGGAAGGCTCCTTTCTGGCCATATGCGTCTGTCATTTCCTTCCTTTATATTCTTCTGCATTTTTGAAATTGTCTACATGGTGCACAACTTGCTTTTCTCTACATTTTAAAGAGGTGATGTCCGTTTTTTCGCATAGCCTCTATGTTCTCTCGGGCTAGGCTCCCAGAGGTCTTCCCTGACCCCCACAGTCTATGCCTTCTTTTGTCCTGGTTCTCACTGCAGGGAAAGACAATTCACTCTGAGATGCCCTGTATTGTTCTCCAGTAAGGGAATGTTCGGGCCCCTCATCTACACTAAAACTCCCTATAGTGGCTTAAAAATAAGTCCACAAATTCTCATCCCTGAAGGAAGTGGAGGCTCCTCCTCTCTCAACGTGGGCCGTACCCAGTGATTTGCTTCCAGGTGATGGCAGTGAGGTTACATGGCTGCTGAGGACTGGTGCTTTTTTCCCTCTTTCTCTCCCGCACTCACTCTCCACTTCCTCCCTCCCTACTTCCTCCTCTTTTACTCTGGGGGAAGCCAGCTGTCGTGTCAGGAGGACACCCAAACAGCACTTTGCAGAGGCTGATATGGGGAGGAACTGAAGTTCTTGCCAATAAACATGAAGTAGCTGAGCTTTACCAACAATGTCATAAGTTACCTCCAAGACAATAAAAGAAATTTAAGAATCAAGTTTTCTAATGAGAAATCGAAAATATTTTTTTTTCATCTTGACAGTAGATCCTGCAGGCCCAGTCAAGTCCCTTAGCATGTTCATGGAAGCCTCATAAGAGACTCCGAACTAAAAATACCTGCTAAGCAGCTCTTAGATTTCTGACCCTCAGAAACTCTGGGAGGTAATGACATTTTTATTATTTGAAGCCACTGAGGTTTAGGGTTGTACCATAGAGAGCCCATAAGCTCACTGAGGACCACTTTGTGGCATCTTTCACAGTGACTTGTACAGGGTTGCTCGCCTGACAGACATATGTTAAATAATTATCAGACAGTTGCTTTGACTGGGCAAAACTGCCCAGGAAAGACAGGCTAAGTGGACAGAGCTTTGGACAGGCCGCAAAGCAGACTTTCTGGATGGTAAAGAGAATATCAAATGGTGAACTAAGGACACAACATGATATAATGGCATATTAGTTTCCTCTGGCAGCTATAAAAAATTACCACAAACTTGGTGACTTCAAATAATAGATTCATTCTGTTATACTTCTGGAAGACAGAAGTCGAAAATCAGTTTCACTGACCTAAAGTCAAGGTGTCAGCAGAGCTGGAGCTCCAGAGAAGGATCTCTTTCCTTGCTTTGCAGGTTCTTAGAGCTGCCTTTCTTTTTTCTTAAATGTATTTTAAAAATAAAAGAAGGAAAACATATTAACAAACAGACAGCCATGTGCAAAAGAGCATAAGAACAATACAAGCAGTACTGAGTTACAGACAAAGTGGTAGGAAACTAACAATGGTTGTTGAATTACATATTGACATCTTCAAAGTGGTTTCTCAGGAAAACAAATAGAGACATTCAACACTGATCAAATATTTAATCATTAACTGATCCTTTCAGTAAAGAGATAGAAGTCAGTAATACAACTATATTCGCTATCCTGTATATACATATATACATAATTTCCCCTTCTTTCTTTTCTCTTTTCCCTCATCCCTGTTGCTCTTTACTTTTGAGCAGTTTCCTTTCATTTCACTTGAGGCTTTTACAAGTAATGGTCACGAGAGACCATACTCATAAGTGAAATAAATCAGACCTGCATGTGTAAGCAACGCATTGTCTCACTAGTGTAAGAACCTGAAAGAGTGAATAAAAACTAGGAGGCCTGAGAGCTGCCTTTCTGATATTCCTTGGCTTGTGGCTGCTTCCCCCATCTTCAAATCCAGCAGTATGACATCTTCAGATCTCTGCTACTGTACTCACACCATCATTTCTCTTATAAGGACACTTGTAATTACATCCATCTCATCTGAATAATCCAGGATAATGTCTGTGTCTCAACTCTATAACGCATCATGTCTACAAAGTCCCTTTTGCTATATAAGGTAACTTTCACAGATCTGGGAACTGGGATGTTGGCGTATTTGAGGGACTTTTACTCAGCCTACTACCAGCAGAAAAGTCCTGATTCTAGGGTCTGACAGATTTGAATTCAGGTGTTCCAATTAACACTTGTGTGGTGCTGAACAAATAATATTAAACTAAGCCAAGGTTCTCTTATCTCCATAACACAGATAATAAAATTTATTAAATAGATACTACTGATACATGCAAGCACCTGGCACTTAGTAATTTCTAAAGAAATGCTGGCTCTTTCCTTCCTTTCTTGTATTAAGTAGCAGGGAAGAAACAGACCTGAGCTAGAAAGGTTTGTGACTAGTGTTATATGGCACTCATCATTTACAAGGCAGTTTTATATTTATCATCTCATATAACTATTACCCTTATTTTACTGAATGAGAAAAACAGAGAAGCACAAAGGTGTTATTATCTCCCAAAAACACCCTGCTAGTAGGTGTCAGAACTGAGTTTTCCGATGCTAAATCCTAAACATTTTTCTTTGATACCACATGCCATTAGGTAGGCCAAAGTCATAACAGCTACCAAACAAACTAAATGAAATGAGAGAAGAGCAGCAAAACTGTGCTCTCATGAATGAGTACAGAGCTGGTGCACCAGACCTTAGAGGAGATGGAAAGGAAAAGCAATTTGAGGAGACAGTGGTGCTCAAAGCAGGCCCAGGTGGGCTGTCATGAGACAGGAAGAGGGCAGACCTGCCTTCACTGTGGTGTAAACCTCTCTAGGTCTGTTCCTTTCACAAAGGTGCAGAGAAGTAGCACTGAGAGTTACCCTTGACCTTTGGTGCCAAGCCAGCTTTGAGATGTGGCTCATCAGTTTGGCTCACCTGATGAGGCCCCATTACAGGAGTCCGATGCCAAGCTGGATGATATTGGGAGGGAACTATGTGGGCATATGCTGGGTCACAGCCTGGAATGTCCTCAGTCATCTGCCAGAATGAGGCCAGACTCAGAAGGGGGAAGAGTCTGCTGGTGGCTGAGTCTCACCCCAGACTGGCAGTGAGGGGACACATCTGTCTGTTCACCAATGGCAAAATAAAGTCAGTTTAAAAAGCACACAATTTAAAGTCTGCAAATCTACATGTATTAATCTACATTCTTTAATCTACGTTTTCTCACTTGGCTTCACAATATCATGTTTATTTTATAGGAAAAGAAATGGGTACCATGAAAGAGTGACCATTACTGGATGTTCAGTACGCACTTCTGAGGAGGACTTCCAACATGTAAATGTAAGCAGCCAAGTTTCTCTGAGAGGTAGGTTTCCTTATCTCTAGACGGAGGACCTAAAGCTCAGAGATGGTAAGTGGTTTGCCCAAGGCAGATATCAGTTGACAAATCAAAATTCCAACATAGGAAGGCAGAGTACTTTCTAGTGGAAGATCTTAAATGAGAATTCCTGGCACCCAGAAAACACTTTGAAAGCAATGTTGTTGACTACAATTGATAATCTTAGAAAGACTTTGGTCTATTCCTTATCCAAGTGTCAGTGCCACTGTCTTGCTGCTTTAGGCAACTCTGCTGTAGAGTTAGGTGAAGACATTGCTGGCTCTAAACCCTTCTCAATTAAAAAGTACCTGTTATGATTTGTGTCTAGGTGTCCCCCCCAAAGACTCATGCAGTCACAGGTGGGGCCTTTCAGAGGTGGCTGGATCTAAAGTGTGTGATACTAGGATTAAGGGTGTGTGTATCAGCCAGTGCTTTACAGGAGAAACAGATATAACACAAGATGTATAAATGTGTAAGAAATTACAAGATCAGCTTATGATAGTCAGCCACGGAGCTGGATGAGGAAGCATGCAGAGGATGTCTGCCCACTGGGTACCAAAGGTTTCAATCCAAGGTCTGGAGTCCACTGGAGTGTCTGTGCAAGTCCGTATCAGGAGGCCGATGGATCTACAACAGAAGCCGAAGAGTCTGCCCTGGAAGCCAGGAGATGGCATCCAAGCTGACCACGAAGACTGGAGTTCCTTCGAAGAACAGAAGCAGATCTATTTTTCCTCATTTCCCTTTTGTGCCGTCCAGGCAATGAGCTGTCCTAGGGTGTAAAATTTCTGAGCTGATTTCGCTTAAGCTTCTAGACTTCTCCAATTGACATAATCAGTCAACATTACAGTGTACAATTACTTAGCCTGCTGATTGGCTGGCATAGTTCTGGGCATGGACAGGAAATAATGAACGGAAGGCTGTGGTTGTTACTTGTTGCTCGCTTGTGACTGCTTTTTCTGCCTTCTGCCTGTAGGAACTGTTTCTCCCCTGTGATGCCCCTCTGCCATGCCACCCTGCATCGCAGCCAGCTGATTATGGACTGAAACCTCTACAAACTGTGAACCAAACTAAGCCTTTCCTCCTCTAACTTTGGGTTTGGGGTATTTTGTCTCAGGAACATGAAAAGTCACTAAGATAGTGCCCATGCTCCTATGGGGAGAAATGGATGGACTGAGTTCCTACCGCCATCACACCGTAGCGTTAACCACTTGTCAGAAGGAACATCCCCTCCAGCTACTAGAGAACTTGACAAGCTGAAGGTCCAGCAGGGAATAGGATGCAGGGTCTGCCTTTATGAAAGAAGCCTCACATCATTAAAGATGGGAGTGCCTCACATAACTATTACTCCCCTGAGGCCACCCCAGCATAAGACATGACAGCTTTTTCTGTATTGTGGTCACAGCCTCCTCAGGCACCCTGGATGTCCACTCATAGAACAAATATACACAAACACACCCAAAGCCTCCTTCCTGCCAAAAACAGACTCACAAGCTATGAAGATCAGGCCCAGAGGGAAGAACTGGGCCAGCCCAGCTCTGACCAGTAGGCATCACATCAGAGTGGATAAAAGGTTGACGGTGTTCAGGAACCATGGCATCCAGAAGGCAAAACTTTAGAGGTTGCGGGGTTGCCTCCACATGGTCAGCCTGTGAGGGAAGCCTGGGGGAGAACGAGAACGAGGACGCTGAGAGGAAGTACAGGCAGGCTGTGGCCAGAACCTGAAGAGCCCCCAAATTGCAAAGGAGAAAGGGAAAAGAGGAGGAAAGAAGCCAACTCAGGGTGATCTGCATTGCAGACTGTTCCCCTAGAGCGCTGGGGCTAAGGCCACATCAATGATGTATCTCAGATGCACAAGAGCAGCTGTTCAATTCATGTCGTCCTTGGCTGGTGGAAAGAGGCTGGGTCACTTCTCCTAGAAATTCCACCCTGGTTGGCTGATCTGGTGAGAGCTGTGTCAGCCCTGTAACCGGGGCCCTTGCCACGGGGTCTGAACTGCACCCTGCCCATCCAGCTGGAAGAATGGTGAGAGCCTTTCCTGTTGCCAGGTTTGTCCTGGTATTTTATTCGGTCTCTCTGGGGGAGGAGGCCAAGAATCCTACTCAGAGCTGGAGGGTGAGGGCTGAGTGTCACTGAGGGCCCTTGCTTGCTTTTCTAGTGTCTTAGTACCTAATCAAAATGCACATCTAAAAGAAAAACAGTCTTGGATAAAATACAGAGTAAGTCAACTTTCCAAAGGCCCTCTGAGAGTTGGGAGCTCGGTTGTCTGTGACAACTGACTTCATTCTTCCTCGGCATAGACACACTTGCAGTTGGTAGACAGACCCAGCCATCCTTCAAATGGGTCCACATGGGGACAGGGGTCTCATGGCTTCATGATGACCTCCTAGAACGCTTTTTCACTTTCTGACCTATTTCTATTTCAGTGTAAAGAAACAGTTCCCTCTTGGTTGTTCTCCCATTAAGTTTAACTTTAAAAAGAACTTCCTAAAATACAGAATCAGAATACTTTTCATCACGTAGAAGAGAAACCCAAGTCATAGCACTGGTCTATGATGTCCCGACTCCAGATGCCTAAGCCACAGATGGCAGGGACTGGCATGTGGCACTGTATGTGGGAGTGGTGGTGAAAGGCAAGTATAACCAGATGGGGACTGTGGGAGAAGGCGGGCCCATGGAATTAAACCCAGGCCGAAATCCTGAATGTTAAAGTGAGGATAACCCCAAAGATTTTTTCCTGCTCTCTTTCTCTGGAGAAAATAGAAATCCTCAGGCTGCTACTCAGGCCTCACTTCCCTATGATGCGAAATGTCACTCCCTGAGGAGATGACTGGGTCCCCAAAGTGTGGAAAGGTCAGTTCAAAGAGAGTTGTGGTTAGAAGAGTTAGGCTTTGGGGCAGACAGAGTAAATCAAACTCAGGCCTCCACTGACAGGCTGAGCAACCAGAAGCAAATTGTTCAATTTCTTTATGCCTGCCTTTCTTCCTGTGAAAAAGGAGGGTGATGATATACACCCCAGAGGTTTGTTTGTTCAGGATAACTAAAGTTTAAGAGTACATGGAAAAATAGCCAGAGAAGGGCCTGTCACCTAGCTACTCAATAAAGTTTCTGTTTCATTTACTTTTTTGTGGGTGTAGGGTCAGGGAGAGGACCTGGGGCTAGGCTCCAAATAGGGGTTGCCACTTGAGGGGGTTCACAGGGGGCAGGGCAGAGCCCCAACCCTGAGGCAAGGACAACTTAGGACGATTCTGGACATCTGTTGGGTTCTGATGGCTTAGAGCCCCTGAGTCACCCACATGAGCAGCCACAGTTGTGAGGTATATAACATTTTACAAACCTCTATACCTCCTTCTCCAGTATTACCTTAATTCCATCCTTTGAAGTAGGTAGAACAGTTGTGTGTTTTTTCATTTCAAAGATGAGAAACTCAAGGTTTCAGCAGTTTATACAACTTGCCCGAGGTCACAGAGCTAGTAAGATACAGAGCTGGGGTCCAAACCCATTTCCCCGGCCCTCAGTCTGGTGATTATGCTATGATGCCCTACTAATGAGTATCTTTCTGCAGAGGCAGGACCTGAGGCTGAGAATAAGGAGATAAGAACCCATCCAAGGTCAACCACGGCCTCTTGGTTGGGAGCAGACCTCTCTGGAGTGGCTTATTAATTTAGTGCTATCTTGACCCCTTCAATTAGCTGCCGGACCGAGCCAGGCCCAGGGGAGATGGACAGCGGGGCTTAATGGAAATGGGGATGCTGGTGACGATATAAACAATCTGAATTATGGTCTCAATTTGCACAGAGCCTGATGGATTTGCAATAATTCCAAACCAGGTCAAGTGGCTGTGTCTCCTCTTTTGCTGATTTCACACAAAGTCCTCCATTTGTCAGGCTCTGACTCCCTCTGAGTAGCCGCTGGCCACCTCTTCCTCTCTACATTAGCAATGTTCTCTGCTGTTCCCTTCACAGCACTCTGTCCCAGCGACCTCTGCAACAGGACCCACAGGAACTGAGGCTGCTACTGCACAGGCTCTTAGGAGCTTTGAGCCCACCCAGAATCAGACAGTGAACACCAAGCTGAATAAAAAGACAACTCTCCATTGTCCACGGGCCTCATCCCGTGGTTGTCTTTAAGTCATGATTATGTATCTGTGATAGTTAACCGTGTCAGCTTGAGTAAGAAACACTCAACTAAATTGAATCAATATAGTTTTGAGTGTGGCTGAGGGAATTTACTGAACACAGAAGAGCCGCCGTAGAGCAGCTTGCACCTGAACTGTATAAAGGAGCAATGAAGAAGGAAGGCGCCCTTCTGTTCCTTCGGAGGGGCTCCAGTCCCTACTTTCACCTTGGACATCACCTCGTGGCTTCCAGCGCAGAATCTCAGCCCCCAGCAACAACCCTTCAGCCTTCCGGTGCACAGCCTTTAGCCTTCCATCACTGACCCTTCGGCCTCCTGACACCGACTCATACAGGACAGTACAGTGAGCTCCAGGCCTTCAACTGGATCCTTCGCAACTCCAGTGCACAGACAGACCCTTTACACTCTACCATACCTACTCTGTGGCAATCATTGTAAGCCAGTCTTATAAATTCTTATGTGTTTGTATATCTTGAAATAAACCTGTTTCTGTGGTAAGCACTGAAACAGCATCTAATGGGTTGGTTGTTGGTTAGTTCCCTTAGAAATGTCTGGCCAATTAAAGCTATTGCAGGTCCCTTCTAGCTCAAACAAAGATTTGGGTGAGATGAGTCAAAAGCAGTGCCAAAAGTTTATTTGAAAAGTGTGGGGTGAAGGAGCAAGGGAAAAAACCAGCTCTGCAGAACAAATTTGGGCCAAAGAAAGAAAGGAAAGGATAAACCCAAAAATAAAAGTGCATTCTGTGTCTAGAAGATGCAGAGTGGCCTGCCACAGAGATTCACAGTAGCGGGCCCCTCAGCCATCTCATCTCTTTTATGTCATCCACCTCTCATGGGAGTCCATGAGAAGTTCCACGTACTGGGGTCCTGGAAATTATCTGTCCCTCTCCTAGGATCTTGTAATTGACAGGTGCAACTTTTCTCCAGCCAGCTTTGCCACGCTTCCTCTCCTACATCAGGTTCACCAGACATAGAGGTCTTATGGCTATAGTTAATGGATTTGAGAATACAGGTTGGTCTTCCTGTTCAAAGACAGCAGGTGGGGCTGGAACAGTAGGCTTTAGGGCACAGGGAGTGAATCAAATCCAAGCTCTCACCTCACTGGCTGAGTGACCATGAACAAATTGCTTAATTTATTTATGCTTCTTTTCATTCCTTTTAAAATATGGATGATGATATTCACCTGTATTAGTCAGCCTTCCCCTGATAGAACAAACTATAGTGGTACCTTGGTTCATGAACTTCATTTCTTCCACATTTCTGGAAAAGATGGCCATAGTCATGTTTGTCATCCGATGTAGAGTGCACAAACAAAAGCAAGATTTTGCCAAACACTTGTTTGTGAGCCAAACTGTTCACAAACAAAAGCATTCATGAACTGAGGCACCACTGTGCCTGACATAGACAAACTAAGAGGAAAAGGTTATTTGGGCTCGCAGTTTCAGAGGCTTGGAGTCCATCATCAGCTGGCTTCAAGGCAGAAATATCATGGGCAACAGCATCATGGAGCCAAGTCGATCAACTCTTGGTGGCTGGGAAGCAGAGACTGTGTGGAAAACAGTGGTGAGTTCTGATGAAGTTACCATTTTCAATATGCATGTCTTACACTAGCCTGGCCAAAGTATTGGAAAGGACTTATGCAGGCCACTGGCCCAAACTCCTTCTTAATTTGCACCTTTGCTTCACACTTTCCCTAGCAAGTGACCATTCTGCTTGGCTTGAGTGAATTTGAGGCTAGGAAAGCAGTGACTTTGTAGGGTAACCCATGCCAGCTTTAGGTTGTTGTTATTGTTCAAATGCTTTTCTTTCCATTAAGGAAAAAAAAAGTATCTCCCTATACCTCCCCTCCTTTCTATCATCTATAGAAAATAAAAGCTAAGAAAGTAATTGCTTATTAATTTTATTTTTGTGTAGGACCTTACTGCAGCCTCTGTCCTCTCTTCTGAAGGAAGATAATCTTGGGCTACTCTACAGTATTGGGCTAGGGAACGAAAACTCAATTCACATTCAGGAAACTTGAGCATTGGCTCCAGCCACTCTGTGTGGCACCTTGAGCAAGTCTGTTCAAGGCCTTGTCTTCCCTCTTAACTCCTGGTGTGAGTCAATCTATATAAATTGCTGGATAATCCACAATTTCTCTTTCTCACCTTTCTATCTTACAGAGCAAGCCAATGATGATTTTCATCTTAGGGATGAAGAAATGGAGAATGGGAGAAGTTAAGAAACTTGAGAAAGATGGTGTAACTGATGGAAAGATGGTAGTAATGCAGTTTGAGCTGAAGTTTGTCTTGGTCCCAAAATATGCTCTTAAGTTTTATGCAAAGATCCAACAGAGTCTCAAAGAGCATAAAATCTAGCAGAGAAGGGAAAAACCAAAACCACTAGGGTAACGAGGCAAAGCTGCACAGCAAGTGCTACTCTGTGCTGTGCAGATGGCCAATGCCTTGAGGAGAGATGAGAGAGCAGCGTGGGCCAACTGAAAGAAGAAAGATGTCTTACAGTAACCCTTGGAGAACAGGGAGACTGAGGCCAGAAAGTAGATGTGTCCAGTGAATAGCGAGCACACAAGAGATGCAGAGCAGTGACTTAGAGCGCGGAAAGCAGAACATCTGGGGAGGATGCTTAGACACTTTAAGAAGGGCCTTGAGTGCCATAGTAAGGAATGTGAAGTTTATCTTATGCTCAATTTGGAAGAAGGGCTTTCCAGCTGGGAAAAGCACAGAAGCAGGACTGCATTAGGGTGTGTGGGATGGAGAGCTTCCTGCACACCTGGAAGTCATGACCTCCTTGACACTCAACATGCCTTGAGCAGCTGTGGACCACAGTTGAATATGAGAACCAGAATATAGAGCCTTAGTAAAGAAAGAGACCCATTATCACTCCCCTTCTCCCAGGCAACAGGAAGTTGGCAGGGAGAAAAAAAGAGAACAAAGGCAGGGTTGGGTGTAACAGAAGGCAAGGGTGTAACAGAAGGCAAGGCTGTACCATAAGCCAAGCCCTCAGTCATATGCAAGCTCTAGATGAGGTCAGCTGAACTCTCCAGAATGCATCAGGGAGCAGGGGAGTAAACGACCCTGTCTTGGTTACTTTTCTCTCGTTGGTGAGACAAAATACCCAACACCCAAAATGAAGGAAGGAAATGTTTATTTAGCTTACAGTTTGTGGAGGTTTCAGTCCATACTTGGCTGGCTCAGAGGCAGAGTGGCACATGGCAGAGGGCAAACTGTTCACGGCAGCAGAGCACAGCAAAAACCACAAGCAAAAAGAGCAGAATGGCTGCCAGCAGCCTCCTTTTCTCCCCTACGTTGTAAACAGCTTACCCCAACCCAGGGGTCGTGAACCTCTCAAACAATATCCATGCCCTCCTCTTCCACAGGCTCAGGATGTTTACAAAGTAAGCACCCCAGCTTCCTGCTGAATCACTCATTAGTTAAACCTGCAGATTCCCAAAGTTGACACAATGTATCAACCATAACAGACCCCCAACCTGGGGAGCTGGGATACTTGCTGGTCAAGACATCACAACCAGGGTCATGGATGTAGCTCAGTGGCACAGTGCCTGCCTGGCAAGTGTGGGGCCCTGAGTTCAATTCCTGGTACTAAAAAAAACCACCACCAACAAAAAAACAGACATTATGACCAGCTTACTCCTGAGCACTGGGCCTTGGGTAGGTGCTCCATATGGACTTGGAGAATCTCTTCTCATGGAACTTGAGATGAGTACAGCCAAGCCAACTACAGCTTGTGTTTAGCTGCTGGTGGAAGTGGGGGCAATGTTTCCACAGCTTGGGTTCTCTTCTGGCAGGATCTGAGGGCAGCCGGGAGCTGAACAGCAGTTGTGGTAGCTGCTGCAGGCGGGCAGCCTCAGCTGACCCAACAGGAAATATCACCCACTGGCTCCAGAGATGGTTCTGACAGAAAGGCCAGGGAGCCCCACATTTTGGCTGTCTTAACAGCACTGCGCCTCATGGTACAAAAGCAGCTGACATGTTCACTCTGGGAAGAAACAAGCAAGACCTGGAAAGTGGGGTGGGAAGGAGGCCCAAGACTGAAGGAAGTCCCAGCCCAGCAGCGGCTAAGCACTGTACAAAGACACTTCCCAGTCATTCCTTGAAAAGATCAGAAAGTCACTGTTTTTTCTTACCAGAAGAGTTGGATACAAGCTCCAGAAATCATCTGTTCAACACTTTACAATTTATAAAGGCCTTTAACTTACATTGTCCCATTTAGTCACCACCATAGCCCACTGAAGTAGATTAAATAGATGTTACTTTACATTTTATAGATGAAAAAAAATGGCTCAGCAAAGGCTGTATCTTGCCCAAGTTACATACTTTATGAGCAGCAGTGTGGAGATTGCACCCAGTGCTTTTCTCTTCACAGCCCTTGATTCTGTACAAAACCATGTTACCTACTCTACTGTTAACTATTGGATTTGCAAGACAAAAGGGAAATGGTGAAAATAAGAATCCCAACTTGTCACCATAGGAGTACACTGATCTTGCATAAGAAACATTTTAAATAGTTTCATTGTGGTTTACTCTCTGAGGTCCCAGAAAGGAAGAGGCTGGGATCTGAAGGTGAACTGAGATACACTAAATATATTGCATGGGCTGTGTATGGTGTACATCTTCATTAACATTCATTATTCCTCCATTCATTCCACAAATGTTTCTCTAAGTCAGGCACTGTGCCAGTCATAGGGACATAATGAGAGACACAGATGACATGGCTCCTGCCCTCACAGAATTTTAATCCTAGTAAAGATCATAAAAAATAGGTAAAAAGCCAAAAAATAAAAACTCTGCATTATGGTAAGTACAATAAAGTAAAGAAATTAAAGACTAAAGTAGAACCACAGGAGAAAGAGAGTATGTTCTTGAGATGCTATGGATAAGGACGATCCCTGAGAAGAGGTCTCATTGAAAAGAGTGAAAAGAAACCTGCTATATAATGAAACCCTGGAAGATAGTTCTGGGTCAATCATATGGCCACACCCACAGGAGGAGGGATCTATGGAGTGTTTAAATAATGGCTGAGTCTCTGGAACAAGCAGCATGGTGAAGTGCTACCTAGAGAAGGGGAAGATCAGAAACCAGACCATTGTACTAGCCAGGAAAAGATCTGGATTTCATCTCTTGAGTGGTTTTATGATGTGATATAATATATCTTCTTAAAAGGTCACCTGTATTGCTGTTGTCGGGTTGGATAGGTTGGGGTTAAATGAAAGAGTGGGGAACAGTTTCTGGAATTCTGATGTATCAGATAGGTGGGTGGCTGTGATATTTATTGAGTTACAGCAGGTAAGGTGAGGGCAGTTTTGAGTGAAGAGGGGGAAGTAAAGACTTCCCTTTTGGACATATGATAACATGTCAGTGGGATATTCAGGAGAAGATGTGAAGTATGTGGCTGGATATGTAACCTGGCATTCAGACCACAGGGCTGGGCTGAGTTTATAAATCCGATAGATGTCAGAACACATGTGGCATTTTAAAGTCATGAGAATGAGGCTCCCTGGAAAAAGAACGTAGACAGGAGAACAAAGAAACTTTTGGTCCAGACTCAAAGAGGTCCAGCACTCAGGGGAGGAAACTACAGCAAAGCAGACAAGGAGTGGGGAGGGGGCTAGAAACAAATGGGGGGTCAAGACGTCACAGAATCCACCAAGAGTTTCATGTTTCAAGAAAGAAATAAAATCCATAGTGTCAAATTCTGCTGAGAAATCAAGATGAGAAGTGTTTTTGACCACCAGAAAGCTATTAGTGACCTTGAGAATTTCAGTAGCATGTGGAAGCAGCAGCCAGATGAGAATGAGTTGGCTAGAAAATACGCGAGGGACTAAACAACTCCCCGCTCACTCACCAACATAAATAGTAGATAGATTGCACTGGGGTTAAAGAAAGGTTATCGTTCTTGTTTTTTTAAGTTGGGAGATGCTAGAGTGAGTTTTCATGATGTGAATGATTTAGGAGAGTGAGAGAAATTAATGATGTAAAGACACATGATGTAACCAAAGAAATACAATCTTTGAGAATAAAGAGACAGAACCAAAGAATCTAAGTACAAATTGACCCCAAATAGGGAAGAGATTCTTTCCCCATTTTGTAGTAGGAGGAAGCCCATGCCCATGACATGAAGTTATATGTGCACTAGGAGGTTGACATTCAGTAGTTTCTAGTCCTTAGAAAAAGACTGAGGTCATCAAGTGGGAATGAGTATGGAATAAGAGGGTGGAAGGTTTAAAGAGAGAGGAGAGGCATGGACCGATTATCCTGGGAAGTCAAGAGTAAGGGCAGTAGAAATACAGCATAGAGTTGCCAGGTACTGATGAGTGACCAATTGGAATGTACCATCAAGAATTAATACTTCAGTGGCCCTGAATCAAGGCCAGCAGTTTTGTGTAGCTGTTGGTTTCAAGCAGGAGCCTAAAGTGGTATCTTTCTGTGGTCTGTTGGCTGTTTCAGAACTTTAGAAATGTAATGGTCAATTCATTAGAAAGTAACAAATAACTAAATAAATTTTACGAGAGGACTTCAAGATGGCGACCGGGTAGGCAGCAGAGAGAGAACCTCCCAGAGGAATGCCACTCAGACAAAGGAATATAGGAATATAGCAACATGTGAAGGACAGAAGGGGAAGAGGTGGGCATCCTGAACTCAGGAAGGATCTGAAATGGGAATTGAAACCCGTGGAAAGACTAAGCAAAACCTCTGCTGGAGGAAAGGATCAGAGATCCGCCATGGTGCAGTCAGAGGGAGAGAAGGAGGAAGTCACCGCTCCAAGCACACCCATGGCCCGTGCCCTCATTCCGGCATTCGCAGCTTCAGCTTCAGAGGCCCTCGCTCACGGAAGCCTCCCAAATTGGCCAGGGGAGAGTGGAGTTCCGAGAGCTGGTCCAGGGTTAGAGAGAGGAGGGCGCAGCTAGGAAAGGAGGCAGTGGTGGTCGGGAGCAGTTGTCGAACCCAGTGTGAGAATGAGAGGTTGTGACAGCCACTGGGGCAGAGTCCCCACCCTGCTGCAACCTTCCTAATCAGTGCCTGGAGAGAATCAATGCAACTAGTACACAGTCCACCACACCCAGCTCTGCAACTGCCTCAAGGAGGTGGCCCCCTGCCTCTCCGCTGGGTGAGTGGCTACCGGCGGAGAGCAGCAGGGAACCTCAGCGGTGAGCCCGTGGCGGCTCCCAGGGATCCAGCCGAGGAGCGGACGGGGGTTCCAGCACCGCAAGGGGAGGGAGATGCAGATGGAGGTGGATCGCGTGGCTCCACGCCCTTCTCACTCGAACATCAGGCAGGAAGCACGAGCTGGGTTGCCAGAACTCAGCTCCCACCCTGAAATCTCTGGGAGCGCCTTGAGTCTCGGCAGCTTGAGCAAGCACCGCCTGTTCCTGGCAACAATCCACGGTCTTCAAGACTCACCCCAAACTATTAATGTCAGCACCAAGAGGGTCTCCTTACAGCTTGCACATATGAACCTTGAATGAACCTATAGCAACAAATTGGATGAAAAGCAGTAGACCGGGAGTCTGAAAAACAACAACATACTCTATGCAGCGGACCTGAGAAAATCCTCCAACTCTATTCTAGAACTAAGCTTTAAACTCAGTTCATACCCTGAACTAACACAGTGAGAACAGGCCAGGGAGATTTCAAGCCCTTATACCAAGCATTGTAAGTTCGTCCAATGCCCAGCTGCAAGGGGTGGGGAATGGTAATACTGGAGATCAGGAGGAGGGAGGAGGAGAAGAAAGGGCCTCTGGCATCAAGGCAACGGGACAGAGCCAAATGGGTCACCGAGGGCACCCTGACAGGGGTGCGTGCCCTGCAGCTGCTCCACTGTGGGCCCCATGGCTGCTCCACTGTGGGCCCTGTGGCTGCTCCGCTGAGGGCCCGCGGCTGCTCTGCGGCTGCTCTGAGGGCCCTGCAGCTGCTCCGTTGAGGACCCCACGGCTGCTCCTCTGTGGGCCCCGCAGCTGCTCTGCTGAGGGCCCCACGGCTGCTCCGCTGTGGGCCCTGCTGAGGGCGCCCCATGGACTGGGCCCGCCCCCACCCATAGCATGGCAATGGGGCGGAGCCTGGCAGTCCTCTGTGAGCATATGTGCTTTTCCACCTCCAACCATGGCAGTTTGTATACACCCATGTATGCTATAGTATAGTCTGAGGCAGCTATATCTCTTCCCAAGGCGAGAGTCCAGGGGTATAGATAAACCCAGGAATACAGTTATTATCACAGGGAAGATGACTGATTGGGTGGTAAGGCAACAGAGATGAGGGAGGAGAAAACTGAATGATCAAATGGGCCATCATCTGTGTAACTGAGTAACATGTGAAGGTAACATTATGTAGGACAGCATCCAGAGCTAATTCCCTTCTATGTTCTCTATAATTTGTATTTCCTCAATCGTTTTTGTATTAACAGAAGTGAAGATAACTTTATATTATGCAGCATCCAGTGATTATGCAGCTGATTCCCTACTATCTTCTCTATAATTTCGTATTACCCTTAACGTTTATGTGTTAACTAATGTGAAGATAACACATGTAATACAGCATCCAGTGCTAATTCCCTACTATGTTCTGTATAATTTTGTATTTTCGATATTGTTTATGGCTTATTCTGGTTCATATGTCTCCATTCTTTTGTCTTTAAAATAAAAAATTTTAAAAAAAGAATTACTACTTCAGTCACTTTCTGCCATTAATATTTAGCTGCTTGGGAGCCAGCATAGAACGGGAAAGCAGCACTGAGAAATCCAGCTGAGGAGTTTTACAAGACAAGGTCCATGGAGGGAGACAGGAACAAAGGAGCTGAAGCCGCTTGCAGAGTCTTTACAATGACAGAGCTCACAATTCAAGCTGGGCTAGGCAGAAGGTAAAGTTAAGCAGGTGTTGACTGAAAATGGGAAAGGAAAGAGGTCAAAAGATGAAGGGTGTAGTAGTTGACTTTTCATCACTGTAACAAAATACCTGAGACAGTCTATGTTATAAAGAAGATAGATTTAATTTGCTCACAATTTTGGAGGCTAGAAGTCCAACGGCATGAAATAGGCTCTTGTACATCATGGCAAGAATATATACATATCTCTAAGTTGCTTGGGCCTCTCTCCTTCCCCTTATAAAGTCACTAGGATTGAATCATGAAGATGCCACTCTAATTGTTCCCAAAGGCCCCACCTCTAAACAAGTGAGGCTGTTTCCAGCCCGCTTAATATCATTAACATGACTCCATGGATTAAACTCCTGCATGAGTTCAAGGGCACAAATATACCCAAGCCATATAGCACAGGGTCTCCATGAAGCCAAAGAGTTGTGGTAGAGGAGGTGTCTGTGTAGGAAAGGTACAGCAATACATGAGTTGGAAAATTATGTGTTTGAAATCCCGACTGGGAAAATGGTAGGCTCACAGGAATGAGGAGGGCCACAAAGGCACAGAAGAAAACATGGTTGGATGTGAAAAAGTCAAGGCGCAGAGAGGTCAGGGTACTCAATGACTCACCTCTGCAGAAATGTGCTTATGCTTTGTTTAGAAACAAATAGAAGAGGCATACAAATACATACCTTGACACAGACCCACCGTCCTTAGATGCAAATGCCTTGCTTGAGTTAAGATGATCTATTCCAGAGTGACTCAAGCTTGTACCTTATGGATGTGCAGCTACCAGTTGTGGCATTCTGTATGAAACATCATGAAATATGGGTGTATTAAATTTAATACACCTCAGCATAAAATTTTTGCAATATCAGACATCATCTAAAACTAAATTCTAGTTTAGATAAGCAGTGTAGTTGGTGTCAAAGGCTTAAGAGGATGAAATTTAAAGTGGAAAAAATTCTGCCCATTAACTTACTGCTTGCCAAATACCAAGAAAAAGGACTCATTTCCTATTGGTTATTTTTTGCTGAAGAATAGTGTATACCTGATGCTCTGCCCACATGGATCTGCACGACTCTGAGAGCTAGAGCTGGGACTCCTAAGAGAGGGGAAAAGAGAGGGGCTCCATTCTTAGCACCTAGTAATAAAGGAAAACAGTCTCTTCCTCTTCTTCTAACAGGAGAGTCTAAGAAGGGTTTCTGAGAAACAGCACAGGGGCCCCATTTATGTTTCTATATAAATCACATGAGAACTTTGGAAAATTGCCAGAATCTTTATACCTGAGACTTGGTGGTTGATTTATAATTCAGCTTCTTTCTTTCTTTCTATTTAACTGGTGGTTTTTAAATCCCTTAAAGTAAGAAATATAATGTGCTTCAGAAACAGTAGGACATAAGGAGCCAGAAAAACCTGCCCTCCTCCAGAGACAGTCTTAGAGAGTGCTGGAGAATGACGGCAGTCAGCTAACTTCAATCATTTCCAGCCAATTGCTATTCTCCTTGGTCCACTCAAATGGCTTATCTGAGTTGAACACTCTGTAACATGCAGCAATTAAAAAAGAAAAGAAGCCTATTTATTGTAATTGTGTGCATGCACAAAAGGAAAAGATGGAAAAGGCGTCATCAGTCTCCCAGCCTCCATTGTCTATTCTGGGTAAAGGATGCTCCCAGATCCAGGCTTACAAGTGACCTGATGCAAGAGGCTAAGAGAACCAGAGGAGAAGGGCTGGACTCAGGCTCCTCACTCTGACAGGCTGAGTCCGATACCTGCATGAGTCAAGCAACCCAGGACATAACCAGTGCCGGTGCCTTTTTCTAAATCCCTTCCTCACACTGCAATGATTATTTTATTTCTGGGGGTGTTCAACAAACCACAGCAATCTTTTGCTAGTTTATATGGACCACAGGAAATTGTTTTGAGCTCACAATGCCTTTGGACCCATTATTTGAACCCAGGACAATGGAAAAACCTTTATGTCTATCTTTTCCCAAAACAAGAAATATTTAAAGAAAAGATTTCCAGGAACAGAGTACACAAAGTGAAATTTCTCTTTGTTCCTTTTAACCTCCTAAGGTAAGATAATCACAACAATAGTTTTAGAATTCTAACCAATATTCTCTACTCAGAGAAAGAAAACTCCAAGAGATGGAACCCACTGTGACAGCTATGATAAAAGACAAAAAGCAAACTAAGTCCCTAGAACTCCGGAGAAGAAAAGAGAGGTAGTCTGAAATGCAGATTCCCAGGCTGAAGGCTCCGTGGAGTTCTCCTAACCGTGGTGACGATGATCTTTGCGGAATATCCACATCTGAGATTTGAAGAAGTAGCATGAGGTGGCTCTGGAAAGAAACGCCCTTCTCAATCCCTATAGAAGAAAGTATTACCACTTGAGGATTCACACTGTCTAAATGTGCCTTAGGGAATCCAAGGGAATCAAGTGTCTAAAATTTGACAGAAAGGATAGAAATTTGGAAAATCTTAGAAGGTGATGAGATTTGACACAAATGGGGAAAGGGCTCTTTACCATGACAAAAGGAGACAAAGAGGGCTGTAGGAGATAAAGAGGTTCCTGTTGCTGAGACACAATACCCAACACCAACAATTTAAAGGAGAGGCTTAATGTGGCTCACAGTTTCGAGGTACTCAATCCGTACTTGGCTGGCTCCAAAGAAGCATCATGGCATATGGGTATGGCTGAGCAAGGCTGCACAATTCCGGGCGGCCAGGAAACAGAAGCAGGAAAACAGCATCAGAGAGAAAGGGACCAGGATCCAGACACAAAACCCTCCCAAGGCCATACCTCCAGGACACACCCAGATACACCCAGAAGTGCACGCCACCAATCCGTGAGGTGGATCCCAAAGTCAATCAAATTGACACTCTACCTTGACCTCCACGGGGGTCATTGTCTTCCTAATTTTACTTCTGCTTTCCTGGTTTCTTAGCCCCAGTTTTTTCTTAGGTGTCTTTCAAACTGCTTCCAGTGCTCCAGGACAGACACCATTAACAACATGACTGCTTTTACTGTAAGATGAGAACACTACAATCATTTTCTGGTTACCTACGTTTAACTATATCTATCTCATTTTCTGCTCAAGCCAGCAGTGTTTTAGGTTTTAAATTAGTGTTAGGACTCAGACACATGGAGGGAGCACCTTGGAAGTAAATATTAAAAAACCTCCAAGTGAGTACATTTGCTGGGAGGGTTGTCGGAACCCATCCTGGGGAAGTGACGAGGTGTGTGCCAAAAGACTGCACAGCAAGGATGTTTACCTCAGCACTTTTTAAAGGCATGGAAACTTTAATAGACTTAATGTCCAGTAACCCGGAATTGGTCAAATAAATTGTGATACTCTCATAAGCTAGAATGTTAGGTAATCACTGAAAATAATGTTGCAGAGAAATATTAACTTAGAAATTGATTCCCAGTGTGTGTAAAATGGAAGAGGAAGACCACAAAATACTATTCAAAGACTATAGTGTATTTGTAAAAATCTAAGACTATTGAATAAAACAAGACAAACACTAACATATTAACAGAATCATGAGATTGAGTTTATAGTAGTTTTGATTTCCTGCTTTATCCGTATTTTCAAATTCCATAGTGAGGTATTTTTGTAATAGGGAAAACGCTTTCCTTAAAATCTAGTCCTCCTCCCCCTTCCTCGTCATTCCCACTTCTTCCTCCTCAGAAGCAACATTAATCACTAGTTTCTTGAGTGACTTTTCAATGGTGCTCCGTGCATGTAGAAGCCTGTGTGAACAACATTTCTTTTTATTTCTTAAACCTGATTCAAATTAAATTCTAACCCAAAAAGTCAGGAGACGCTGGCTGCTGAGGAAGGAAATATTCTCAGCTTACTTTTCAATTGCTTCTGACAAGCAGAGCTTGGTACCAGGATGAAGTGAGTAAGGCACTTGCCTCAGGCACAAAATTTAAGAAGGTGCCAAACACTCAGTAATTAAGATAAAGAATATGCTAAAATGTGCAGTATTTTAAAAGTCCAAATTAGTGCAAGTAAGTCATGAAGAAGAAAGTAAAGGCAGAACCAGTATTACGTTTCTTTTCCCCTTTTGCTTCAGGCTCTAATATGGCTCCATATGGCACTGTTACTCTCAGTGACAAGGAAAGAGGAGTTAGGAGGAGAGAATGTCCGAGCAAGGGGAAGGAGGGAGTGGCCCGATCTACACGGATTCTTCACTCTGTGTCAGGGACCGCACCTGGCTCTCCCCGTACATCACTGTGAGGAGGCGGACCATCTATGTCACTCATGATGGTTCCTTCGAGAAGGAGGAAGCTCCTCAGGGTAACACCTTCCTCCTCTCCTGCCCCAACCCTTACTCCTTCAGGGAGATGGAAGGGGTCCCCTAAGAGTAGGCTTAGGAGAAAAATTATATATATATACACAGTCACATCCACTCCTCTCTCTTCCTCATAGGTTATTCCTCTCTTCTGAAAGTATGTGGGAGCTACCAGCAACTCAGCATTTGCTTTATGTTCCCAGAGAACTTCCTCCCTCAGTCTGGAGGGAAGGTTCCCCACAGCTATGTTTGCGTGATGTACTTCTCCTCCTGCCCATAGCAGATTAAGCCTGAAAGGCATCTGATCATGCAGCGACAATTAGCCTTGCTTTTGAATTTTGAAATTATAATCCAAAGACAGCAAATTTGGTCTGTGTGGAAATAGGACAAAGAGAAGCCAGTTAAATCTCTATGATTGTAATGGTGAAACCTGGAGTTAGGGGAGGGCTCACTATTTCAGTTAAATGCAGTCTGTGATAACTCCAACATGAAGAAGATAGGTACAGAGACAAAAGATAGCGATAGAGTGTCTTGGTTCCTTTTCTCTCATGGATGAGACAAAATACCTGCTGCCCAGAATTAAGAAAGAAGAGGTTTATTTAACTCACAATTTGTGGAGGTTTCAGTCCCTACTCGGCTGGCTCCAAGTCAGAGTGGCACATGATAGAGGGCAAGAGTTCATGGTGGCAAAAAACAGCAAAAGCAACAAAAGCAAAAAGGGAGGGGCCGCAGAGAGCAAGCCTCTTTCCCTCTCTTGTATTGTATGCAGGCTAGGCACCCCAAGGGCAG
Source organism: Dinomys branickii (assembly GCA_004027595.1). Lineage (NCBI taxonomy): Eukaryota > Metazoa > Chordata > Mammalia > Rodentia > Dinomyidae > Dinomys > Dinomys branickii. Next base: position 13,742 of record PVLD010015290.1, on the reverse strand, counting down.
ATACAGCACTCACAGCCATAATCCCAGCATTGGACCGCGAGTCACTCATGAACTCTAGAATCTGCCCCGTGACTGCATGAGACTTGGGAGGACATCCAGACACAAACTATAACATAGGGTCTTTATGATTTCCAGGTCCTGATTCTAGAGGCTTCAGAAGCTGTGCTCCTGCTATTGACATCCCATGTACTTCGGTCAGGTTCTTTTTCCAAGTTTAAACTGGCTATGTTGTTGCCTGGTACTTGCATCTGAAGAGACCCAACACAGTCATCACTGCTGCTGCCAGCAGCATTGTTCACACCACAGTCATCACTGGGCCAAGAGCCTGTGCACTGAGGCTCCCAGACCACTTTCCTGCGTTCTTCCATGATTCTGCCACAGAACTTTCCATGATCGGGATGACTTATTCCCTGCATACTTCTCCCTGTCTGACCCTTTTACTTCTTTTCCCTTAAAAATATTCCTCCCCATGAATAAGTACTACTTTGAATTAATTACTTGCAAGATGCGTTGGTCAGTGTAAGTAATACTAGCTATAATAGCAACCAACCTGAGGCCGGGGATGTAGCTCAGTGGCACAGAGCCTTCCTGGCAAGCGTGAGGCCCTGAGTTCAATTCTTGGTTAAAAAAAAAAAATCTCAGTAACTTAATACAATGAACTTCTATTTGTCACATGAAATCCAGTGTGGATGATCCTAGTCGGGCATCTGTTTTAGCTGGTGCTTGTCTAGTGACTCAGAGACCCAAGTTCCTTCTAGCGTGTAACTCCTCAACCTTCTAGGGCTCCACAGTCCTCCATTTCTTGCCACATGGTTGGTGCATTAGTCGCTCTTAAGTTGCTAGGACAAAATACCTGACTTCTGAAACTTAAAGGAGATGAGGTTCATTTTGACTCACAGCATTCAGTCCACGGTTATTGGCTCCAAAGCAGAAATGGCATAAATGAGGAAAACACATCCAGCAATGGCAATCAGAAAGTAAAAAGAAAAAAGAGTCAGGAGCAAGCACACACACACCTCTGAGGTTACACACACAGTTACACACACGGTTACACAGACCATTACACACACACTGTAACAGGGACTCTTCCCACAAGGCCCTAACTCCCATGAGCACATCCTAGTCATAAACCTACCAGAGGATTAACCTTCTGACAAGTATAATGCCCCCAAGATCTAATCAAAAGCCACCTTCTGAATCGATGAAATGTTGGCATGGTGGAGGAGCGCATTTAAGTCTAAATCTGGACAGCTGGGAATAGAAATAGAGACCACAGAGGATCTCATTAAATGTTTTATGGCTATGCATGTCTAGAAGTAGCACAGGCCATTCAAACTCAACATTTCATTTTCCTAGATGCAAAAGGAGCTGTTAAGCTTGAGACACTCCTAGCTAAATAAATGCACCTTGAGACTATACTCTCAAGTGAAATAAATCGGACACACAATTTTAAATACTGCATTGTTCCTCTGATGTGACAAACCAAAAGTGTACATAAGGACCAAAGTGTGTGACAGACATTGGGAAATGGGAAGAAAATGTTTAAATGAGGAGGAGAACAAGGTAGGGGGAAGGAAAGAAGGGATGAGAAGAAAAGAGAACAGAAGGAAAAAGTGAAAACAAAGCTTTTGTAAATAAGGAGGGGAAAAGGTGGGTGAAGGAGGGGAGGGGAATGGGAACAGGGAAGCCACAAGATACATTACGGACAGGTGAACAACATTCCCTGTGATGAATGTGATCACTATGTATATCTGAAATGTACCAGTAGCAAAATAAGTTTTAAAAAAGAGCTGTGGAATGTTGTTGACTGTGTTCGTTGTGTCTGGAAAAGGAGGAGGGCGGGTTCTGTGCCGCAGGGGAGGGAATAAGGTCTGCTTTCAGAGTAAAGTACATTTCATGCAATTCTACAACTCTGAAAAACCCATAACCTCTCCTTTTTCTTACCCTGTAAACTCACCATTCAAACTGTGCCCTTTGTTTCACAAGAGGTCCTCTAGCAGCGGTGGTAATCCAGGGAAGCTGGTACCGGCTCCTGAAGGCCCACGGTGAGATATTCAGAAAATTTGTTCTCCAGTTGTTCATTGAACTCGTTAGCAAATATTAAATGACAATACATCAATTATCATTAAGCAAACTATATCAAAATAAAGGTAGTAAATATAGTGAATTTATCACTCGGCTATTTTACCAGATTGTCCTCTTATCTATACTCTTGCCTTGTTTGCATCCCTTGTCGGCTTAGAGTGCAAAGAGCAGGTAATGGTGCCTGTGCACAATATTCCAGCTCTGCCTTCAGTGGTGTCCCATCTGCAGCTTGAAATAAGTGGGCGAATTCATGCCGCCAACATCTGAAAGTGCTACAAATAGTTTCCCTCACCCCAGAGCCGTCTGTTAAATGGTTAGAGGGTGGGATTGCTTGCAGGGAGAGGGAGGGATTGTGCAAAGGAGAGATGCAGAGCTGGATATGCCCCAGAGCCGTCCGTGCTCCTTCCCATCCACTCGGAGCAGAGCAGATGTGGTCCTGTTAGATTTATACACTGGCACCCATGCAAGCTTTTGTTTGGTAAGGATTTTGGACTGCTTGAAAACAAAATCTTGCAAACTCCTGGACTATAAGATTTATAAGGTCCCTTCTTGCCCATTCATTCTTCATGCATTTCACTGAACCTTTACTGATGCTCATGTTGTACAGTACACACAGAGCAACAGCCTCTTCGAAGTCAATTATGATATTAGCGTTCCATTCTCTTCCCAGGGGAGAGGGAGGAAAGTAGGATACCATGGATCAAGTGTCTACAGGCAGACATCCTCCGAGCGTGTCCATCTCACTTACAGAAGAGACAGATGGAAGTGTAAACCTATCCAGATCTTTCCACCACTCCCCCGTTCATCTCACCAGAGCTTGAGCATTCATTCAGCAACATTTACTGAGCACATACCATGTACCTGGCCCTGTCCTAACGCTTGGTGTACACAAATGAACTCCTACAGAGGAATTAATCAAGTTTAGGCTGATTAGGATTTGACCAAGAGAAGCATCTTTCTCAGCCTCAGCTGACCCAAGAGTTATATCTCTGGCTAATTTGATTCTCTCCTTGGCTCCTTGTGAAGCATGCACCATTGATTTTCACACTACGGGCAGAGAGCTGGTCAGCAGATGAAAGCTGAGGAAGAAACAAGTTTGTAGAAAGGGAGTCACACTGACAACAAAGTATTCCCTTACTAGGGGTGCAGCTCAGTGGTTCAGAGCTTGTCTAGCATGCTTCAGGCCCTGTGTTCAACCCCAGGGTGAGAAGGGCGCTCATTAAGAATAAATAAAGTATCTCTCAGCATTTTGCTCCCTTTTATAAAAATTAGGAGCCTCAAAGTCTTCTTCATCCCCTGAAATTTGGACACTCCTTCAGGTAGCAATGGTGTGAAAACCACTATAATTTCCTCCATTGCCCCCGCCCCAAGTGTTCCCTGACCAGGACAGTGAGACCTGATGCCATTTGAGGGGGGATGGCTGATTTCTATTTCTTGAAATTCGCTAAAATCAGACGAAGACTTATTAAAAATGGTATCCGGTCGAGTTCCTTTGGTCTCTAAAGAAGCAGGAAAGCAAAAATTAAGGGAGTTTCTACTTCCACACCCCACACAGTGGGGCGTGAATAGCAGTTGTTGGGCGTCTGCTGGCTGCACAGCACTGCGCCACTCCCTGCATGGAAGCCCGAGAAGATAGAAAGGACACCACTATTAGCGTGAGGCTGCATCCTAAACCTAAACTCTGAGCTTCCACTCCAGTGTTCTTTCTCCTGTGGCTTCTCAGAGGAGGGGCCGGGCCACCGGGGCTCTAGCAGGTCCAGGGGCTTCTACCCCAAGCGTTCCACTCTGCTGAGCAGCCCAGCTGAGTCTCCAGCCCACTCCAGAAACTCACTGAGTTGCTTTTGTCCGCGTAGATGCTAGACCCACTCAACTCATTCTGATATGAGGGCTTCTGACAGTCTATAAACCGTGTGCTCTGCCCTCCAGGCTTCCAGGTGCCCCAGGGTGACCACATGTTTACATTCTCAGGAGTGTGCTGCTCTGTTACGAATTCACTAGCACAAGTCCTACCCATCTTATCCACTCTCTTCTCCCTGGTTCCTGAGAGTTAAAGCCCTCTACTCCTAGGGCAGGGCCTGGCAGGAAGACATCCCTGTGTCTGCCTTTGAGGAAGGCAGTGGAGAGGGGAGATGCATTATTTAGCATTTATTTAGCATTTTCCAGAGAAACCGGTCCAATAGGTGTGGGAGAGAAAGAGAAGTTTACTTGGAGGAAAAGGCTCACGTTGTTCTGAGGCTGGGAAAGCCAAAATTCATCAGGCTGCTCAGCAACCCAAGACCCATGAAAAAGCTAATGATCAGCTCAAGCTCAGTTTGCTCAGGCTCACAGGAGACCACACACTCAGGGAGTGTTCTTGTGCTCTGGCTTGAAATGCAATTGTTTCTTCTACAAACCGCATCTTTGCAGGTAAGGCTTTCAGCTGGTGAGAAGAGACCCACCCACCAAACCTGCTGATAAGGATGCCACTCACATCTGAAAGCTGCCTTCTCAGGTGCGCTGAGGCTGATGCTTGACTGAACATGTGAGCACCATGTCCTACTCAAACTAACACTACAATTAACCATCACAGAGAGTCCTACCTCAGAACCTCTCTGCCTTTGGCCCTCACAGAGGGATAAAATGGACTTCTCCACCTAAGATCCAAAAGGAGGTTTTAGGAACAACCCTCTTCTTCATCATTAAATCTGAAGAAGTGAACCACACAGCCTAGAACCAGAGGAGGAACATGTTCACAAGAAAGAGAGATGAGATTAGTTAATGTGAGTCTCTGCACAAAGTAGGGCGGCAACAAGAGGCACACACAACACATGAGGATTATTTGAAAATGTTTAATGAAGACTGCTTACAAAAATATATGCAGAGCATAGAAGGAAAGGGAGAATGCAGTGACTCAAATCAAAGAAAGTTCAGTGACCAGAACCCAGAAAAGTCAAGCTGACAGAGAGCACTTTCTTGAGATGGGCAGTGTTCAAGGAGCGTGGGCCACTGGAGATGCCCTGCACCAAAGGCAGGGGGATAGATGCCCCTTCCCACCCACTGGCCCCTAGCACTCCTCAATGGCCCAATGCAACAGAAAGTTGAACAGCAAAGGGGCCAGTGGGTGATCTAGCAGGTCAGCCCTGAGCAGTGGACACAGAGTAGAGTAGGCTAGAGATCAACTCTGCCACTGAGTGCTAGGGATCCCAAGAGAGACAGCCAATGTACAGACTAAACTCAAAATTTCCTGCACATGCAGGTGAGCGCACAGTGCACACACACACACCCCTACCCACACATGTTTGGCTACTTTCTGCCTGCCAGCACACTGTCCTTCACACCCAGAACTTACGGGAGGAAATGCTTCTTTTAGCTCGTGTGTTCAGCCTGCAGTCTTCTGGCTCCAACAGCACGATGGAAGGGCGCAGCGAAAGAAAGCTGCTCAAGTCACAGTGGCCAGGAGGCAGAGAGAGAAGGGAGGAACAAGGCAGGACACACACCCTTCCACTCAAAACCCCAGAGACTCACTCACAACCAGGCCCCACATGCTGACCGGAAGTGAGCTGTAGCGCTCCCATGATCCAGCCACCTTCCACAATCCCTGCCTCAGAGCATATGAGGCTTTGAGGAGATGTTCTTGATTTAACCCAGAAGTACACACATTCACATGTACAAATGCACATACATACATGCATATGCACAGGGACACATACACAGATACATATGTCCACATGAGCACCTGCACATACACAGACACACACACACACACAGGGTCACAGGCATGCTTGCGTATATGCATCTGTGTATACAAACGTGTGCATACACATGCGTTACTACGTGCACACATGCATGCATGCTCCTGCATACATATCACACTTAATAATCTGCAGAGGCTCTTCCAGCTCAGTCAGAAATTATAGGCGAGAAAAGCAATGGAATTAAAATGAAGCTGAGAAAAAGACCAGGAATGATGTGCAGACTTCTCTAATTGATTCTATTTTTAGAGCCGAGACAGAAAGTGGCAAAGGAGAACAGGCCCCCTGAAAGCAGGCAGCTGGCCCAAGAGCCTGTTGTTTCCTCTATTACTTAAAACGGAGCAAGCCTTCCCCTTTCCACAATTCGCCCTCCCACTCACGCTCACCCTTCGCACCCCTGTGTCTCTCTCTCCCACCCCAGAAATTGAGCCCCTGAAGAAAGGAAGGTACTTCAGACCCGAAAGGGGAAGGCAACCTGAATTTCTGCATGTGTGGCCTTGTATGTGTTCCTGAGGGCCCCAGCTCTAGACAATGAGGTGTCTGTGGGAGAGATGACCCTTTGGGGCAGAAAAATAGGGGAACACCCTCTGGTTGGATGTAGCACCCTAAGGGTCCTGACTCGGCAGATGGTGCACAGCTGCATTTCCAGCTTCCTAGTGTGTGTGTGGTGGTGGTGGGGTGGTGTGTGTGCTGAATCCTAGCTGCGCAGCAGCCTGCAGCACAGCAGCCTGCAGCAGGCAGATGTCCCTTCATATCTGCACACCTCAACTCATCCTCCCTATGAGTGGGGGTAACAGCAGCAAAAGGTGGGATATCCAATGCAAGATACAAAAAGCAAGGTGACAGCCAAGGATTTGAGGAGTGAAATGATCCAGCCTCAGTTCTTGCCCTCTATGACAGGGAGGTGGGCCAACCCCCACTGGCATCTTCAAGTGAGAGGTTGGAGGATTTAGGGATACTCAGTGGCTGAATTTTAGGTTACATCATGATCATCTTGTTGATATAGAAGTTCCCAGCACTTCCTGATCATTGCAGAGTGTAAGCCATGGGCTCCAGGCTCCCACCTTACCAGCTCTTAATTGATTTCGGGTGATTCTCTTCCCTACTCTCTTTATGCACAAAATAAGGTAAGTGAAGGTTCCTTTCTTACAGAGGAACCATAAAAATTAAGTGAAAGGATATGAAAACAGTTGGTGATTCATGTGATATCCTATGACTTCTTGTCACTGGTTGATAAGAATGTTCTTTCTGATGACCCCTAGGCTCTCTGGCAGCCCCTATGTGGAGCTTTGTGGGCAATCTGTTGGGAGCTTTGCTGTCAGCAGGAGGGAGTGTCCATTTTGTGCTCAGCAGATGTTGCAGGAAGTGCTGAGAAAACTTGAGGTTAGACACAAGGCAGAACTTCCTGACATTGGAGCTAGTAAGTAAATGATAAAGTGAACTTTATTCTTGAGGAACAGACAGGGGAGAAGACATGGGTCTTGGGAATCAGGAGTGAGCCCCCATCTGGTGAAGGGAGTGATTTAGAAGTGTGTTTAGATTCACTCCTGGGACACTCTGAGCCATGAAGATAAGAGCTGTACTTATAAGCCCCTTCTAGGCTCCTCTGCAGGCTCCAGAGGTTAATGTTTCCATTTAAATGGAAATTGAGTGCAAAATTATTAGCAACTGTTCAAAAAGAACCAAATTACAAGGGGCTGTTCTTTACACAGCACAAACAGAGCTGCGGCCGACGTTCTGCACTTTAAATACTAAGGTGAGGGCCACTGAAGGTCACTCCTGTACCCGCCGCGCAGGAAGCTGAACCCCCGGAAATGTTACGTTTGGAACACAGATGGCGGATCCAGAAAACTCGGGCACTGTATCCTGGTAGGCCCCAAGGAAGGTCAGACACAGACCCTTCAAGAACCTGCCACACCAGGGCTCCTCAGTCATCTCCAGGCACATAAGATAAATCCTCATGACTTGCTGATTCCATATTTGCAAGTTCACCTACTCACTAACATCTGTCTGGAAGCCCAGAACCAACGCTCGAGCCTCCCTCGCAGGCACTCGTCCATAGGCACGCACAAAGCAGTGCGGTTTTGTCCCGCTACTGGGGATTGAGCACGGAGCCTTCGCGCTGAATGACATCCCACATCCCAAGGCCTTTTTATTTTATTTTACTTTTCTATGTTGATACAGGGTCTTGTTAAGTCACCAAGCTGCCCGGGGTGGGCTCCAACTTGTAATCCTCTTGCCTTAGCCTCCCAGAGGGCTGAGCAGTGACAATTTCAATAGCTCATTGTGCACCTTTCCAGCTGACAGGGCCGGGAATATAGCTCAGCAGCACAAGCACCTGCCTGGTAAGTGCAAGGTCTTCAGCTGGATTCTCGGTACAAAAAAAAAAAAAAAAGCGAAAGTCATTTCCAGCTGACATCAAATGAGGTGGGGCTCTACTCCACTGCTTTCTTACTGCAAACAACTGTCCCTGCATCTATTTAGAGCCACACTCTGTGTCCTTTTGTGCCCTTTTTGGTGATTTTACTTTTTAAACTGGCCCTAAAGTATAGGGCTGAAGGAATTTCTTATATTCCCATATATAAGAAGACTGCAATGTGTCTTGCAGAAAACAGGTGTGCCTTGGAGAGGCTTCGTTGAGGCATGAGTTATAGTGCCATTGATCATAAGTCTAATGTTAATAAATCAATATATACTAAACAAAGAAGTGTTTTGGGTTAGCTCTTAAATGTCCCCTAAAGGTCCAGTGTTAAAGGCTTGGTCACCAACCTTGTGGGGCTGTTAAAATGTAGTGGAACCTTTAAGAAATGGAGCCTAGTGTAATGAAGTTAGGTCAGTCAAGTCATGCCCTTGAATGGGGATAATTTGGGCTGCAAACCCTTTCCTTTCTTCACCTCTCAGCATGAGGTGAACAGTTCTCCTCTTCTATATACTCCCACTTCGATATTCTGTGCCCCAAAGCAATAATGCTAAATGACCATGGACTGACACTTCTGACATCATGAGCCAAAATAAATCTCTCCTTCTTGTACATTGTTTTTCTCAGGTATTTCGTCAAGCCAACAGAAACCTAACACAAGGGATTTTACAGAGAACACACAAACTCCAAGGATATATAAAAACAATTAAGATGTGTTATGTATATGTACCAACTCCCCATGATGAAAATAATCATTATGTACTTCAAATATGTATTAATAAAAAGTGAAACGCTTGATATATATATAAACCATACCAGAAAAAGAAAATAAGAGCAAGAACAAACTATATGACCAGAGATCCCCAGGAATCTATCCTGTATTTCCCCTAGAAATAATGATTCACTATTTAATTCAGCATTTGTGGAAACATTATAGAATACCAGTTCCATAAATACCAGGAACAGAAGATAGTAGGTATTTGATGAATAGTAACTCTGAACTCACAGCTCTGTCTCAGGTTCAAATGCAGAAGTGCTATCCTCTAACTTCAATGAGAGAGCCTCATGGTTCACTGGATCTCTGTCCTAAAAAGGCAAATTTATAGCCACTCATTATGGATTCAGTTTGCCCCCCAAGGGTCTCCCCCTTTATCCCCAAATGTTTACCAAAGCGTTTCTGCTGAGTCCAGAGAATCCTCATCTGAGTAGGATGAGGTTTTTGTTCATCTCACCGCATTTGTTACAGATTGGGTCCCTAGAAACTGCCCAGCTGGCCTAGTTCTTTTGGGGTCTGGCAGCAGAACCCAGAGAGCTGAAGAGAGCTTGGACTAGTTAATCAAACATTCCAGGCCATATCTGGGTCTGGATTTACCCATATGTAATGTGCTGTCAGGCTGGGTGCCAGCTGCTAACTCCAAGTAAGCATACACACACGCGCGCACACACACACACACACACACACACACACACACACCAGCTGAGGCTAGCTTAAGGCCTGCCTGAGAAGTTGCACATTACACGTCCTAGTAAGTGCATCCTTTACTATGCAGGATATGCTACCCAGATGATCCCTCAGAAGCTTCCCATCTAGTCAGAGCCACAGAAACCAGAACCTAAGACTTGGTTCCTGGAAGCATCTGGATGACTGGTGTGTGTTGTCCACTTGCATGGTTGACCAGGTCTTGTCTGCCCCAACCCCCTGCACCCCCAAGACTATTCCAGATCAAGCTCTCTGCAGGGAAACTCCAGAATGAGATGCCACTGGGAAACCTGTACCAACAAAGGCTTCTTGCCTACCTGCTGAGGATTAGAACTGGTTCCTGGAATCAACCAGCATTCTAGGAACAAGAAAGCTAGCTAGAAACAAATCTGCTTCAATTTTTTAAGTGAAAAAATATATTCTGAAACCATTTCTGTCAAAATCTGTTAGAGATAAAGAAGAAAACTCAGGAGCTAGGACTCTCTTAGAGACAGTCCGCCAAACCTGATTTACAGCATACCTGAGGTAGAGTCAGGAATTGTATGTGCCTCCCTCCCCTAATCTCTGTGCCTGGTTCGGCTTCCCCACCCCTGCTTCTTCGCTTCCTCCTCCCCCAGCTGGCTCTGTGTCTGTCTCTGTCTCTGACTCAGTCTCTGTTGTCTCTCTGTCTCTGTCTCTGTCTCTGTCCCTGGGTCTGTGTGTGTGTGTGTGTGTGTGTGTGTGTGTGTGTGTGTGTGTCTGGAAGAACCCGAATGTATAACCATGGGTTTCTCAGCTAGCTGGCTGGATCCCTGGACCTCTCTTCTTTCTCTCAATTACAGGCCGTGCAGCTGCAGTTGGCTTATAAAACCCTGGTGCTGCCCATGCCCGGTCAAGGAAATTCCCCTGGCTCTACCTTCTACCTTGCACTTTTTAACCTCAAACCTACTTTCTTTTCACATAAAAGAAAATTTCCTTGCCCATTTCCTGCCCAACTGCCTCATCCCTGGATTAGTCACCTTCTTCTCAGCTTCTTTGGCTTGATCGCTCCACTTGGTTGGTTCTGGTTTCTGTTTTGGTTTCCAGTTGTGTCTTCCAGCTGTCTTCCTCTCTGTCTTGCCTGGATCCATTGGCTGCCCTTCAACTGCAGGCCTCAAGGAGGTGAGAGAGCCTCAGGAAACTGCAGCCCGCAAACACCCCTCACAATTCCGCTCCGTAAGACTGGCTGGATCCCTCGGGGCTGGCCAAGGGAAGCCAATCAGGCTCATGTCGTAAACCCCAAGTCACTGACCTGGAGCAGAAGAGACGGGAAGAAGGAGCCACATGAGTGCAGCGGGAGAAGGAATGGGAGCTGGGATCTGCGGAAAGTGCGACAGCGAGAGAGGAGGGAAGGGGGTTTCCAAGAACTGCTTCTGTGGACTGAGAAATGGATTGTTCTTAGCATTCTTGAAGAGAGCTAGGTAAAGATTAAATTTCTGTTTGGTGGTTGGATCGCCTCACTCTGGAGACAGGTCCACATAGAAATGGCACCACAGTTCCCTGAGCAATCTGAGTGGTGTTCATTGGCCGCTCTCCCGGCCAAGGGCTTTCTCCCTGTACATCTCCTCAGCAATTCCTCTTCTGCCCCAGACACCTGGATTCTCTCCCTTGCTTGAGCAGCTTCCTGGATATCCTTCAAAGGCTGTACTGAGTCTCAGACATTTGCGAGAAGGTGTTGTCTTTAGTCTCAGTCCCTTAGTCTTCAACAGCTCGCCATCCTTTGCTCTGAAGTTAGTGACTTAGTTAAGCTCCTGATGGAAGCATCTATGAATGATGAGCTGGGTGAGCTGGCAGCGGACTGCTAGGTTTACAATTTATGTTTGTGTGCAAGACCTAACACAGATATCTCTACACAGTTTAAATTTTTCCAGCCTTGAATTAGACCAAACCCTAGGAGAGCAAAGGATAATCCAAGCCTCTTGTAAGGCAGAGCCAAACTGCTTTCTATGGCAGATCCTAGCAAGGTTGCTTAGCAACAGGACCTTTGAGGTTTGGCTGCTGAGGTCCAAACCCCAGCTCTGCTAGTTCTGGCGAATCAGTCGTGGACTGCCTAATCAATAGTGCTTATCCTCTTTAAATCTGAGTTTCCTCAACTGTAAAATAGCTTCTCCTTCACAGGGTTTCCATGAGGATTAACAGATATTTATCTATGAAGTCTCTATACAGAACCTGACACATGGTATTCAGTAAATGCCAGCTTTACTTTTGGAAACCTCATTTAGGTACTGGGTAGCCTAGTGTCCAAGCAAGACTCTGTAGGAGTCACATGCTGCTGGAAACACCACGATGAAGAGCTGTCATCGATGGTTTAAGTCTCACTGTGGAGCTCCATGAATAACCGTCCCCCTTGACCACCTTCTGGGTGAATCTAAGGTGGGTGCCCACTGTTTTTCTTAGACAACTCTAGGAAAGATACACCCTGGGTAGTCTGCTACTCTAGCATTCTGCAACCCAGGGCTGGAGGACCCAGGTCCACCTACTCTGATTGAAGATGGACCCTACCATCTATCCTGAGGAGGCATATAGGAAAGTACCTGGACACTATCACTGCACGCACACACATCCCCAACCTACTGGGCACTAGGAACTCGAACTTGTGTTTTCTGTTGTAGGCTTCCCCTCATCCACAGCTCCCCCTCTGAAGATGCAGTCACCGAATTAACCCTGTCAAGCAGTACCTGTGGGTGGAATGGAAACTGCTTCCTCACAAACATGTAGTGCTATAGGCAGCTGTCAAGTATTCTAGGACCTTCTGAACCCTTTTTTACATGAAGGCACTGCTCAGTCTAAGGACATGCTTTCCAAACGTGTACAAGAGTAGTCACTCCCCTGGATTCCTTTGCAGCTAAGGCACAAGTAGGTGGTAGATGGGCTATAGGAATGACAAGGTGACATTGCAGGGCCAGATGTGGCATAGACTCTGAAGGCAGCAATAGCAGCAACGGTCAGGTTCCCGGCAGTGATGCAAATCTTAGCACCCAGCTGGTGGCAGCAGCGGCCACAGCGGTTTTCCCATTAGGCCAGTTCTGCCACGTGTAACGGAACATTATTGTGGATGTGTAGCCTTGAGCCTGCTTCTCCAGGCTCTACTGATGCTGTGAGAAAACAGGCATCCTTTAACTAAACCTTCCCCATTTAATCGGCCAGAGCTGGCTCCTATGCTTACAGCAAGGATCTCTGATTCTTACAGACGAGAATCACAGGGACACATGGTGACAATTTAAAAGTCAATCTTCCTAAAATCTCTCTTGTTCACTAAATCTGTCCCAGAACCTTTTAATTCCTTGTGCCTTGGTCCTGTCCCAAAGGCAAACTGCAGTGTCATATGGTTTTTAGGCAAGCAGAGCAAACAGTAATCCCACAGCACCTGAAAGCGGGGTAGGAGCATCTGAGTATTTCTTAAAACAGCTTCCGCCAGGAGAGGTCCAGGCTGCCTTTGTCAGGATGATTCTAAGGTGGAGCTCCAGCCTGAGGCCAAAGGCCTTCCCCAGGCAGCTGACAAACACAAAGCAAAGGGACCTGGGTCCCAGGCTTTAGGGGTTGGAGGTGTGAAGTCAAGGCCAGGCACAAAGCATGATGGGAGAGGAGTTCAGGTCCAAATGTGAGACATACTAGCTATTCCTTGACTGCAACTCCTGTCCAGGCCTTGGGAGAAGTCACCAAGTTAAGCTCTTAAGGGGCTCTGGCATTGCTGTCAAAAATCATGACAAGGCACCCAGTTGAGCATCCACAAATTAACCTCCCCAAACTCTTGGGTAACTGAAGAAGAAAGTCATGGGAGAACTTGAAAGCTATTCTGGGTTGTTTATCAGCGCCTGCTTAGGCCTTGTTGTTTCCCAAAACTCTCTGATCAGGGCAATTGTCTAGGATGCACCTGGCTTCTGTGTAAAGAACAGGGGAGGGATGAAGACATGGAGAAGCTGCAGTGTGAGCTATGGGTCTGTATTTTGCTGAGCCATCTCTGTCAGGTAACTGGCTAAGATGGGGAAGTCCAGACCAGTAAGGATCA
>PVLD010015289.1:0-49131 GCA_004027595.1 Dinomys branickii | reverse complement strand
AGCAGCAACAAGCGGTGTTTTTTTTCTGTTGTTGTTGTTGTTGATGTTGTTGCTGTTGTTGATGTATGCCTGTTTTCTTTCTTGTCTTTGGATTTTTGGTTTTTGTGTTTTTTTTTTTCTGTTGTTGAGAGGATTAACTGTCTGACTAAATTTGCATGTCTGTATATGGGTCCATACATCTACAATTCGAAGATATCAAAGGATAAAGCAACAACTACTGTTGAGACCATATCACCTTGTCTATAGATTAGTTGTGATTGTACTATTTTCTATGATAATGGGTGTCTGTTTGTCAATATGTTTTTGTACTTTTATGTTTCTAAAATAAAAAAAAAGAAAAAAGAAAAAAAAATAAGAAAAATGTTCTTAATTTCAGTTACCATGAGGATTTGTTGTGGGGAGCCTTTCTGGGAATTGAACCCAGGGCCTTCATACTGAGTCCAACCTGGCTGCAACTTGTGATCTTTCTGCCTCAGCCTTCAAGTATCTGGATTATAGCCATGTGCCACTGCACTCAGCCCAAGAATTGTTTCATCTTATTTTTTTTTCTAAAACCAAGATCATACTATAAACTTCATTCTGTGTTTATTTTCCACTTAATCAGTTGTGCAGCATCTCACCTATCTGGAAGATATGGTCCAATTCACTTATAGCAGATATGCAGGGTTCCTGGAAGAATGGATAGGGGCTAATTCAACCAAATCCCCTTGGATGGATGTGCAGATTGTTCCAGATGATTTCTACCTGCAGATTGTTGAGAGATGGGCATCTCGACATCCTCAGCCCAGCTCCATGGGGAGACAGAGGGAAACTTAAGGGAAGAATCACTGATCTCCCAGAGCCAAGAAGGTTCAAGAGTGTGGTTCCTACTGATGTCAAGAAAGGTGAAAACTGTACAATGTACAGTAAGTGATGAAAAATCAGTTCTTGAAGCCCTTACCTGATCTCAGATATTTCCAGGATACCAAGGGAGGGGCAGAAGCAGAAAACCCCCAAAGTCCCCTAAATTGCTATTTATCTGGTGTGTGTGTGTGTGTGTGTGTGTGTGTTATACTGATGCTTCACATCCTTCTCAGTTCCCCTAGCACAGCCCTGCAAATAGCTTCTCTTAGTCCCATTGTACAGACAAGGACACTGAGGCTCAGAAACCTCACATGAAGTTGAGCAGCTGATAAGCCACAAAGCCAGAATTCCAACACAGTTGCTGAGGGCCCAAAGATGGGTCAATTCCCCCAACTAGAGGGGTAGCTCAGTCAGCCCACCCTGTGTGTTATTTGAAAGTCATCTGACTCCCTTTAATCAGACATCTCAAAATTGCCAATACTTTCTGCACTGAGTTTTGGCTGACTTCTTTAAAATTAAAAATAATGTAGGTCCATGATTTTTAAACCATGCAAACTGGAGAGAAAAGAAGAACTCCTCAACCCTCAGACCCTCCCTCCAAAGGTAATTCACGTGACTAGTTTCTAGGATTGTTACATATATTGTTCTATTTCTCCACAGGGTTTGTGAATATCTATGTACACATATACGATTTCTTCTTGCTCACTACCTTCACTTGTTTTTGTTTATTTATTGTGCTTATGGTTTGTTTTGCATTACTGGGGATTGCATGCAGGGTCTTCCCCCAGCCATGTCCACAGCCCCTTCCCCCTTTTCAGACAGAGTTTCAGTCACCAGTTTACCCAGGCTGGGCTTGCACCTGTGATCCTCCTGCTTCAGCCTTTCAGATTTCTGGGATTACAGGTATGCACCTCCATGCCTAGCTTGCTCACTCCCACTTGTAACCATTCTCTATGCATCAGATGCTTTCAAAAACATGGTCCAACTTCATAACTACTATTTTCTAGGGCTAGGCCAACAATTACTATCCTCACTTGATAGATGAGTAAACTAAGACTCAGAGAGGCTAAGCTACTTGGCCATGCTCACACAGCAATGCTGGAATTCAGAGACCATAATTTTATAGTATCTATCGCTTAAAGAGAAAGGTGGCTGAGAAAACTGTTTTATATCCTTGAAGCCAATGACCAAGGATGCCTAAGGTTGAGGATGAAGTCATCCTTCAATATCCGATAGATGTGAAGGACCTGCTGGGTGCTAGGCAGTTTTATCCTGGTAGCTCAGGACCTTTCCAAGTGAAAGTCATTCCCAAGGACATTCCTTAGCCCAGAAAGGTGACCAGCACAATGGCATCAGAAGCAGTGAGAGCGGAGGGAAATCAGCATTGGCTCTAGGGAGCTGCAGGGGGGCTCAGGGATGAGACCTGCGAAGTGGATCCCTTCCCATTATTCCTATCAAAAAAAAAAAATGCTCATAGCAGATCTTTCTGGGTCGCAGGACCAAAATAAACATCATTTAAATAATGACAGCCTTGGAGGATGGACAGGAAGATTACCCCCGGAAGGAGCACATCTAAGCATGTCACCAGAAGCATCCACAGGGTGTGTCAGCTGCCTCGGTGCCTCTCAGTAGCATTAACACTCACCTCAGCCCTTGGCTCAGTGCTAGGGAGAGTGTTACAGCAAGACACACATGGAAGGATTGGAGGCCACAGGCCAGTATGTCCGGGGCTTCACTGGAGCTGCTAAAGGAGGCAGGATTTGAATCTAGATCTCCTCAACCTCTCTCCTCCATCCCTGTTTAGGAGAGCCATCTGGAGCTATGATGCTCAGAGGGAGGCTGCTGACTCACTTGGGGTCTCCATGGCGACAAGTGACTCCCATCTATAGCAGCAGGGTGGTGCACCTGAGGCAATCACACTCTGGCCAACCCTGTACTTGGCTGGCATCATCAGATATGAGGTTACTTTCCAGATCACCCAAGTGTCAGCCCATGGGCTCTAGACATGTGTTCTCTGGCCAAGAACAGCCCAAGGACCAGAATCTAAGACAGGAACCCCGCTCCGCCATTTGCTAGTCATTACTCTTATCCCAGTAATCATCACCTCCCGAGCATGTGGCCCCTGCCAGGCCCTCTGCTTGGTACCTTATATGCAATATTTCATTTGAACACCACGAGTTAATAGGTCCTATTATTTTCTCCATTTTACACATGAGAAAACCAAGGCTCAGATGAAATAAAAAAGCACATACAGCCAGTGAGAAGCAAATTCTAGAATTAAACTTAGGCCTCTCTGTCTCCAAAGTTCATGCTGCAGACTCAGAAACCACAGGGTTATACGGCTATTGGATTAAGGAGCCAGTACTATAAAGCAGAAAATCCAAATGCAACTCCCAGCCCTACCCTTTCCTGTGTCCGCCTAGGGAGATGACCAGATGTCTCCAAGCCTCTGTTTCCTCATCTGTAAAATGGGTAAATATAATCAGAGTCAGATGAGATAGGCTTAAAATGAGACAATCACAACAGGAACAGATCCCAAACACTGCCAGGGCAGGCCAGCAAGCCTCTAGCCCTCCTGCTTCTCTCTCTTTCCCACACTGGCCAGGTGCAAGGTTGTACTGGCTGACCGGACCGGGCGCGGGCATTTTCCCCACTTGCTGAGCAATGCGAATCCCACTGAGCCTTCCCACTCCCTTTGTGAGTATTTTTCATGACCTGCTGCCAACAGCTCTTTGCTGGGCGGCTGCCACCATTTACCCAGCACAAGAAAACTGTCTTTCTTCCCCCATTTAGGGTCTGGTTTTAATTTCTACAGTATTCTCTTTAATAACAATGCCTAATTAAAACATCTGTTAAAAAGTCTGTAACATTAACTTTACAGGGAGAATTTAATAGAATTATATTGGAATTGCAGGCATTTAACGGGCTTCCTAATTAGGCTTTTCTTAAAAAAAAAAAAAAAAAAAAGGAAGAAGAAAGAAAGAAACATTCCACAAATTAAAATCCAGCCTCTTTTTTATGATAACGCAGGCTGATGGTCTGGTGCTGTATAGGCTGGAAGTGAGAAGGAGCCAGGCTAAGCCAGGCTAATAAAATCCGCAGGGGGATGAAGAGAGGAGGGAAGGGGAGATGCTCTTCATGGCAGGTGTCATCCCAGGAAGTGTCCCATTTGTAATCTCATCTAAAGCCTGCAAACAACCAGGGTATTACTAGCCCCTCTTGACTAAGGAAGAAACTGAGGCAGAGAGGAAAGCAAACTGGCTCAAAAATCACACATGTGCACAGTCAGAAAGCAGCAGATCCTCCAAAGTATGTGCTCTGTCCGCTGCTCCACACAGCTGCCCAGCTCTGCAGCAGAAGAGTGCTCCACAGCCTTCTGCAGGGCCCCCAGTCTCCTGCCAAAACCATTCTAAGGTCTGCTCTAAGTTCCTTGCTGCAAGGTCGTCATCAGCTTGGCAGTCCTGCCTGAGCTGCCCTGACCCTGCCTGTTAGCCTACAGGCCATCAGCACCAAGCTGGGCCACGTGATAGGGTAGGCGCGCAGCCCAGTGCCAGCTAGGGAACATTCCACAAGGGAGGGGTCAAGAGAGAAATGTCCAAAGTAACCCCTGAAGGCTGGTCCCTGGAGCAATGGTGCAAACTTCAGCCGGAGAGAAATGCAGCCGTTCCAGTCTCACCCAGATCTACCATGTGAGACTCTGAGGGAGGGACCCTGCATTCTGCCATTAAAGCTTGGGAACCATGATCCAAAGAATAGGGGAGCTGTTCGTTCTCTGACAGATGCCCTGGTCCCTCCCAAGCTTTGCCTCAGAGCTCTGACACCTGAGGGGTAGCCTGTCCCTAAACCACTGTCCCTAGCCTAGTCCCTGGCCAAGTGCCATGGCATAAGCCCTAAGGAGAGCTACTGACTGGAGGGTGGCCAGCTAGTTACATGAAATAATGAAAAAGACCAACCCCAGTGACATTCCCACCCTTTCCTAAACATCCTCTGTCCCTTTTCAACCAAGCCTGAGCCTCAGAAGTGGCCCCCCAATGGAGACATGGGAAGTACAGATGAGTTCAGGCTACTCTAGATGGGGCTAAACCCTACCCAGGATTTAGGTAGAAACTCCCAAGTTCAAGGAAAGAAAGTTCCCTCCAGCTGAGTTTCAGATTTCAGAATGCCCCTGTCTCCTTCCACTTTCTGTGCCAGTCAACAGCAGCTAAAAGATGACAAGCCCTGGGTGGATTTAAAAACACCTAGATCCCAAACTAGACCTTCACAGAGCTTTCAGTTTGAGTAGAAATGAGAGACAGACAGACGGACAAATCAAATTCCCATAGCAGGTTTGCTGAGCCCTCACGCATGGCATCTGTGGGCTGTGTGAGTGGTTTATCTTTGTCCCAGTGAAGGAGACAGTGCAGTGCGCTGGACGGGTCACAGATTTGGATAGAGACAGAGTTTGAAACCTGACTCAACCACCCCCTGGCTACATGATCTAAGACAAGTGGTACTTTTTTGTTTAGCCTATTGCTTGTTCTGTAAATGTTCAAGGATTACAGCTAATCCCCAAATTCACCTGGCTCTCAGTCCACAAAGGAAACAGAATGGATGCAGACAGCTGGCTAGTGTCTTTCTTCGCTGTAGGGCCCACAGCCAGCAGATATCACCCAGGGGACGCAGCCTTCTCTGATAAAACAAACCTGCACTCTGTGTTTGGAGTCTAGACACAGAACCTCCCAGGGAGGAGCAGCTGGTAGTTGCCTAGACCCGCCCTTGTGCTCTGGCTCTCTCCGCCTCCTGAGGGACTCCTCAAGGGGTCCCGCTCCCACACTGAGTAGATGCCCAGCCCTGTTGTCCCACTCCCTTATCCTTCCAGACTGGAAGCAACAGACCCTTCAGCTTCTTCAGTATACTCAGGATTATTGAAGACGCTTTCTTGAACATCAAGTGAGGGCACCAGAAGGAAATGGGAGGAGGAACTCTGGAGCCCAACTGCTTTGCCCCTTACTAGCTGTGTGAAACATGCAAATTAACCTCTCTGAGCCACGGTTTCCTCCTCTACCCAATGAGAACAATAAAAAGATGGCTACCTCTGGGGTGAAGTTACTATTTGCTGTGTACTTACAAGTGTGGCCAGCACACAGAAAAGGCTGTAGAGTCTCTTTTGCAATATCATAAATGAAGGTGTGGGCAGACATCTGAACTCTGCCACATCAGTGCTTACAGATTCTCAGGCCTTAAAGGGGCCACCCTCTCCCCATCTCCATCGCAGTCCCCAGGACCTGGCACCGCATGGCTGTCCCTGGCCAGAGCCATCTCTGCTCACACAGCTGGTCACTTCCATGGGCCTGTGCAAGACCCCCATGGGAAGGAAGTGGGAAGCCCCCACAGGGTCCCCGGTGACCGCTTGGGGAAGGCTGGAATTCATAGTTCAGTGCGTGGGCAGATTCAATGGGACAATCTTCTGTGATGGCTTCCTCTGTTCAATTACTACTAAAATTCATCAAACGGAACTGAGAGGTTTTAGTGCTGGTAATTGTGGTGCAAAATGCTCTGTATTGGTCTCACAAATGAAAGTGGGGAGAAGGCCATTGACAATGAAGCCGCCTGTGCCCACAAACATTTCAAGAAGGATGGTTCCCACGTGCTTCCCAGGATCCAGCTGGGCCCCCTCCCACGTCTGAGACCTCCACTCACGGGACCTCTCCGGTGGGGGCCGCAGGCGCCTCTCTCCCTGATGCTCTGGGGCACAGCAATGGGTGCCTTGTAGAGCTTCAATTCCTGGGGAGCCTCCAGTCTGCCCACCATGGATCCTGAGGCTGTAGAAAGCCGGTGGACCTCCTGGAAGAGGCCGTTCACTGCCTCGCTGCCTGCGCTGCAGGTCAGTTCATACCCTCGAGCCTTTGCTCCTACCGGTCTTTCTGCCTGGGTTCTGTTCTCGCACTTCCCATCCACGCTTACTTCTCACTTTACCTGTGTAGGTACCAGCTACAGGGAATGCTCTCTGGCTTCTATTGTAGTCGTCTCTCGCATAGCCCAGTGTGAAATTTATTCTACTACCCTTCATAGAAATGGCTACTCTGACAAGAAAGGGGAAATTTGAGTTTAAAGAACCAGTGGCAGAATTTCTGTATGGGAATTTGTCTGCCGATACAGCTGCCAACATTTCTCCCACTCCTACATACCCTGCTGCTCCTCCCAGAAAAAAAGAAGAGTTTATTTTCTCTTCCTTTGAATCTGGGCTGGTCTTGGGATGTGCTTTGATCCACAGAATATAGAAGTGACAATGTCCCAGCTCCAGGTTAGCCTTTAAGAAGTGCATCCGTGGAGTGGTGGTACACACCTATAATCTCAGTACTTTGGGAGGCTGAGAGAGGAGGAGAGCAAACTCTAGCCCCATCCAGCAACCTAGTGAGTTTGCAAGATCCTGCCACAAAATAAAAACTGAAAAAGCAGCTGGACACATAGCTCAACGCAAAGACCCTAAGTTCAATCCCCGCTACCATAAAAAGGAGAAAGAGGAGGACTTCTGCCACTTCTGCTTCGCTCAAGGAAGCCAGATGCCACACCATGAAACAACACAGACTGGATGCTGGATCACAACAGATGGAGAAAAGGACCTTGAAGGATGCACCCTGCTAAATCTAGCTTATACTGCCCAGAGAAGGAAAACCATATAGCTGAGCGAAATCAGCTCATAAAATCATGACAAATAGCAAACGCTTGTTACTTTAAGTCACTCGGTTTGAGTGGATTTGTTACACAGCAAACGCTAACAGCTGCATTCCACTAAGCAGGAAACTTTTGTTTAGAAGAACACTCCAATGAATTGTAAGGTTTTCTTAAACAAAGGGAGGGGGCATAGAGCTGGGATGTGCTTAGTACTCACATCAGTCCCCTGAGAGTTTTGTAGAAAGTGGGACTTCACAACCAACTCCCAGACAGTCTAATACTGCCGGGGGGGCGCAGTAACCTGCACATTTGACAGCCCTGATGATTGTCCTTGATACAAATGTCTGACAGCCTCTGGAGGGGGGATTGCATGAAAAAGGTTTTAGATGTTGGCAGATGTTGGTGGGGGATCCTGGAGGTAGAGGAGAAGGAAACATGGAGAGAGAAGGTAACAGGAAAGTCCTAGGGCTGCTGGGCTGGCTTTACAAGGTGACATGCCACTGTGCCTGGGCCTTGGGAGGCAGTCCTCTAGAGCCTTGGGGAATGATGGATACATTCATTACCTTGATTGTGGTGACAGTTTCATGAACAAATACTTACTTGTGTACGTTTTTCAAGGTATGCACTTCAAATATGTGTAATTTATGTATGTTCATTACACATCAATGAAGCTTTTGGAAAATAATAGTAGTGTTCCAAATACAACTACCCTCACAAAAAGGGCTTTGATAGAGTGACTAATTGGGCTAGAATGAGAAAAGAGATAACACAATGGGGCAATAGGCATGAGTCAAGAGTGTCCTTTTACATTTCTCTACATTTCATCACCCTCTGCTTTGGGACCGTTAAGGGTTTTCCTAGACAAAAGGAGTGAGAATACAAGGTAAGCTCTGGAAAAAGCCGAGATGCCCATCAACAGAAAACTGAGAAAAGGAAGTCTGATATAGACACACACTGAAGTATTACTGAGCCATAAAGAAGAGCATAGTCATGACCCTTACAGGAAAAATGGATAGAACTTGAGATCACCATGTAAGTGAGATAAGCAAGATTCACAAAATTAACTATCACATGTTTGCTCTTCTACAATAAACCCCCAACTTATGAATATTCATGTTGCCAACTTTCACAGGTGTCCTGTATAAGACTCATGTTGTTGGCTTACAAACAAATCTCGCTTACAAACAATTCTCCCAGCATGGAACTTGTTCTTAAATCGGGTACTTAATGTATAAGAGACCTAAAATATAAATAAATGAGTGAATATAATAAAGGAGAAGTGATAGAAGATAGAGACAGGGAAGGAAGTTGAATGGGAGGAGGTAAAAGGGCAAGGGGAGTAAACAGATTGAAAAAGATCAAAATATGTTTTATGTATGTACCAGTTCCCCAGCACAAACAACACTCTTCTGTATTGCAAATATGCACGTCAAAAAAGACAAATAAGAGAGCAAGAAACAGGAGCCTGGGGTAACGAAGTAAAACAAGGGTTTGGGAAATGGGAGCTTTAATGGGAATTGGTGCTCTGGGTGCTCCTACTAGCTCAGTTAGGGAAACCCCATTGTATAGGCAGGGAGACAAAGGCTTTGGTAAGTTACCTGCCTGAGGTCATTCTGTTTGTATAAAAAGCGGACACTGGTTTGAAACCTAGAACGTCTTACTCTGGGGCCCAGGAACATCAATCCGTGTGGTGCTTCTGCTGTAGGTGAATGGGAGGCTCAGTCTTATTTTAGTGTCAGCACAAATATTTAGGGCCAAAGGACTGCAGAGATGTCAGGCAGTTATAACCTGGTCACACTACATTGACCGAGGGCTTCCTGGGAGCTTGACTCCAGCTTTGGGATATGGTTTCCTCATTTAATTCTCACAATAATTGAGAATGAATTTTTATTAGGCTCATTTTACAAATCAGGAAATTAAGACCCAGTGAAGGTAGTCAATTTGCCCGAAGTTACTCAGCTGGTACCAAGCGGAGTCAGGTTGAAACAGACTCGAGCTGGTTACCAAGACAAGCAGCATCCCATGCACTTGAATCACTGGGGATCTTGCCTAAACATAGATGCTGGGTCTGCAGTGAGGATTGGGAGATATTGTGTTGGGTTGTGTTGCTATTATTGGTGATGTGTTGCATTCATTACCTCAGAGACAGGGCAGTATCTTACCCTAGTAGCACAATTGCCTGTCAACTGTGCCAGAAGGGCCAGGGATATAGCTCAGTAGCATATGCACCTGCCTGGCAAGCACAAGGGCCTGAGTTTGATCCCTGATACAAAAAAAAAAAAAAAAATGTGCCAGAAGTAGGGTTGGCAGCCTAGAGGTCTGCACACGGGCCATGTCACTCAGTAATGACGTGGTGGGAAAGAGGAAGAGGAAGAAAAGGAAGAAGAGCAAGGTGGGAGGTGAGAGGCTGCCCCTTCTTGCACACCTCTGTGATGGCACAGCTGCCTCCTTGCAACACCAGGAAGACTCACATTTCCACTGCTGTCACCACCACTGTTGTAGCTGGAGGCAGGACCCCAAGGAAATGAGTTCCCAGCCAGAGGACACACAGCCAGGGCACCCATCCAACACCCCGACTGGCTCTTCTGCCCCAAAGGAAGCCCAGCTTGCTGATTCTCACCCCTCCCAGTGGCCAGGGCCCAGCTAGGAGGCAGAAAGGACTCTCCAGGAAACGCGTGGTTTTCCTCCCCACCCTATGCCCTGCTGTGAACTGCAGCTCTCCCTGTTCTTAGCTCTGAATCCTGGCATCTCTCTGTACATAGGACAACCCAGGTGGTCTGTGGCTGGAGAAGCTGAGCCAGCAGAGGGGCCCATGCCAGGTGGGGGCTGTGTGACCACAGGCTGAGAATACATACATGAATGTCACACACACACACACACACACACACACACACACACACACACACACACACTTTCCCATGGGAACCCAGCCCAGCCACTGCCCGGGTCATCTAGAACCACCCTGACACCAACTTTCCCATGAAACCTGGATGGGCTGAGGATGCAGAATTGGTGTGAAAGGCAATCAGAGGCTCCAGGGTAGAAGAGAGGAGCCAAGGTTGATGTTTTGTGAATGGAGTAGGAGAATTTTGCTGATCTGAGCAGATCAACTACCTTTTGTCCCCCACTATGCCACAAAACCTGAGGAAGGAGCTGGCAGGAGCTGAGGTCTGGGGAGGGGCGTCTACGGAACAAAGCCAGGAACAGAAGGACAGAGGGTCCTGAGACAGGGAGAGTCACCAGAGGCCAAGTGGGACTCTGTGGAGAAAGAGTGGCAGACACCAGAAGGGACTAACCAGGCTGGGCCAGTCCTTGCCAAGAAAGTTCTGGCCTCCATACCCCAGGGGCAACTGATACCATCTCATGATCCCAATCAGATGGCAAGAGGCAAACCATGAGACAGATGTTAACATTGATAGGGCCAGAGACATAGTGCCCAACACCTACTAAACCCTTCTCATTATTGTTTATCACTATTTAAGAAGTAGCAGGTGCCCTCCACCTCGAGAACAATGAGCTGCCCAGAAAACTCCTGCAGGCCCATGTGCAGACCAGCTTGAAGGAGACCCAGTAGTCTGGCGGTCCCAGGAACATGCAAGTCATCCTTCCCTGCTCCCTCTAGGACCCAAGCCAGCCCCTTCTTCCTCTAGGTCCACTGTCTTTTTCACACCTCCCAGGCCTGAACCTGGTGGCCACCCCCTGGCCTAAAGCAGAGCTGGGCAGCCCTTAGCAGGAAGGGCGACCCTGTGGAAAACACGATCCACCAGTTAGCATTTGCTCTGCTAGCCCCAGAGGCTCATTCTCTGCCACTTAAACCACTGCATCATCAAAAGCACTCTCAGGGCTTCCCAGATGTCAGCTCAGATCTGCACTTTGTTGCCAAGTAGGCAGAATTCTCAGTTGAGCCTATTTCTTCTCATTGGCTTGTGATACCCCAATTATCCAGCTTGATCACTCGGAGGCGCTTGTGCTGGATTCACCTGCGGGTCCTGGCACAAGCTTGGTGTGCCCACTTCTCACCCAGCCATCCCCTAGGCGAAACAGGATTGAGGCCCTCGGCCTTTTTCTACCTTCCCCAGCTGGGACAAGCCTGGAATCTCCCTGCCACCCCTCCTCTCACCCCATGGGCTGAGACTCAGCATCCGCCTCACAAGGAGCTGCCAAGATGTGCAGGGCCAAGAGGAGGCCACCGTCCAGGGGAGGAGGTCTAGAGAAACCGCGCGACCTTCAGCACAAGCCAAGACATCAGGGTCTGCAGTCCTTTCTATGCCCCCTGACATCACCAAAACCACTTATCAAATAGTTACTGTATGACAGGCACTGAGTTAAGCACTTTCTATAGATTCATTCCAACTGTTTCACCCTCCCAGCTACCCCATGCATAAAGAACTATTATTTTCCCTGTTTTAAAGATAAGAAACTGAGACCCAGAGAGGCTAATTACTTGCACAACAGGCTAACGATAAAACCAGAATTTGAACAGAAGCAGCCTGACTCCAGAGCTTGTCTGTTCTACCATTTGCCATAGTTATTCTCATTCACCTACACACAGTCCTTTGCCCTTTATTCTCCAAATTTCAGATCCAGGACCCTTGGTGGTGGGTATGGGGAAATTCTTTACGGAAATACACAGTGAGACTCAAGGACTGAGGATCATCAGAACTGGAGTTCCACACTCGTCCTGTAGCCGGAGCTCCTGCCTGACCCTGCTGCCCCATATGCTCGGATGAGATGTGGTCTTCCAACCCTGATGATCAACGGGGTGACAGATGTTGCAGCCAGATCACCCTCCTATCTGAGATGTGGTCTTGTGTTGAATCCAGAAAGATCCCCAGCCTTCAAGGATGCAGCTGGCAGCCACATAGTTCTACCTGTCCTGGTCTCTTGATACTTCAGACATTGGGCACAAGACTGTACCACACAGGTCTTCTATGTTCCTCCTGCCTGGTAGACACTTTGCACACTGATAATCTGGTCTCCTGGAGCCCATTCTGCTTGGTTCCTCTTTGAGCCCATCAGAGGCAGGGCTGGAGGAACACTGCTGCTTAGGCAACCCCGTCTGCCTGCAGCAGTGGGGAATTTATAGGGCTGGTGGGAGAGATGCCAGAAGAAAGGCCAAGCCCCACTGAGCTCCTAGCTGAGGAGCAAAGGCCCAAGTAAAACAGAAGCAGAGGACACAGCGACTTCTGTGCAGCCTTGGCACTCATGGATGAGAGCCATGAGCCCAGTGAATAGAGCAAGGGGCCAGAGCCCAAGTGCCGTGAGACAGGGCTACTGGCTTGTAAGAGACAACTTTGGCCCGATCCCCCTGCTGCCCACTGGTGAGATCAGCAGGGATATTTGGAGAGGCCTATTCCCCTTCCACCGGGGCTGCCAGAAACACATCTGGAAAAAGGCAGGGGAAGGTGGAAACCAGGGTGCTCCAGGAGGATGGCAGGACCCACTGCAGCCCCACACAAGATACTCATATTTCAAAAACATTTGCCTGAAAAAAAAGTTTTCCTAACAACACCCTGAATATTTTATGTAATAATCTACTCCTGTCCAGTTTTGACTTGTTATAACTAGCCAGGGTTTCCTGGCCAACAGAGTGACCCACCAAACTGGTAGAATTTCTGCCCAAGGCAAGGCTCAGTGTTATAGGTAACTTGGGTGGCCTAAGAGCAGTTTGTTGAAATGTTAAATATAGTTGGAGAACACTTCCTGCCTGGTGTGTGACCAGATCTGGCTTGTTCTGGGCTATTTCCCCAGGGAACCTGGAACATGATAGGTTTTAATAAATATTTGAGAAAGAAGTGAATGAATGAATGATTCCCTTGAAGATCTTCAGAGTCATCTTGGAATTTGAAATCAGATTCTTTGCTCCTGCAATATGACCCCTCCCCCTAGATCCAAGAGAATCCTCACTTCACCCAGCCTTCTCAGGAAAATCTGTTACAGGTTTGCAGTATCTTTCACTCTGTCCTGGCCACAGAGAGACACACACACACGTGACATGGCCAGATGAGCTTGTGCAGGACACACAGAGACACCAAGAACAGAGTGAGGGAGTTAGGGCCTCAAGAGTGCTTGCGCCTTGCTGTTGCTCCCAATTAAAATCAGAGCGCAAAAGAGAAGAGAATTTATCTACAAAACCACAAGGCCACAGAGAGGTCACTGAAAAAGCCTCTAAGCTTATTTACAAAAATATGCAATTATGTATTAACTGCTCTGCTGTAATTGCACTTAGCACTTGTTTTTAATTTACTTGTTGTTAACCATTTCAAGTATGAAAGGATGATGGCCAGGGAAGAAAGACCAAGGTCAGTGATTTCAGTGCTTGTCTCTCAGCTCACTACAGAGGGTGTAATCATGCCTTGGGTTCCCCCCCTGAAACACAAGGTTGGAATGTCTCATGGTCAGAGGACAAGGCTCTCCTATCCATCCATGTAAGTGTTTTGAGCACAGTACCAAGAATGGAGCAGCTCAGTTCTACCTGGGCTCATAAACTCCTCTCCATGAACTGTGTCTCTCAGACACCCAGTTGAAGGACAGCTTTGCAGCAAGGCCCAAGGGACGAGGTAATGATTGCAAGTTCATCTACACACTTAACACCCCCAATGAGCCCAGGAAAGAGATTGTCAAAAGATTCTGGGTCCTAAGAGTTCATGGTATGCACGGAAAGGCTCCTCCATGATATTAGCTTTGGCTAACTGTGGGCCAGTCACCACATTAGATCTTTAAAAAGAAAAATAAGTAAACCTCCTCTCTGAAATGAAGCTATTTTATTTTTTCTATTAGCATTTCTTGGTTCTGCACAGTTAGGAAGGTCTTTAAGAATTCCCAACCCCCTCGGCCAGGAAGAAACAAAAAACAAAATTTTTTCTTGTTTCTACTGATTTCCAGGAAACATGATCTGTCACACCTAAGACTGTAGTTTCTAAGCCATAATCCCTTCCCTTATCTCTAAAATGAGGAAAATAAAAGCAATTTTCTCATAAGACAGTTATGATAATTAAATGAAACTGTACATAAAAAGCTCTTAACACCACAGTTGACAAAATACTCATGATAAATATTTACTGTTACTATCATTTATAATTTTCACAACAACAAAGTACCTGAGTGCTCAGAGAAGTTAAGTTCCTTGCCCAAGATCACAGAGCTAGTAGGCAGCAGAGCTGGTATCCAAACACAGGCAGTCAGAGCGCTACTACCCTACGCTACTTCCCCTGAGAAATGACCAAGTCGTCAGCTTCCCATTCCTGAGATCTGAATGTGAAGAAGAGATGTGGGAATGGTGGTCTGGGACTTTTCCACGGTGGGTGTCTGAAGGCACACAAGTACCAATATGTATATCAGAGCCAGGGAAAGCTTAGGGACCATGTTTGATTGAATAGCAACTTTCAACAGCCAAGGGGTGACTAGACTCAGAGCTCTCCCAATCCACAGCAGTGAGACACTGTTTCTCCACCTCTCTGCGAAAGAGCTACTTCAAGCTAGCTGAACAATCTCGAGTGGTTTGCTTATGCTGGGTGGGCCTCAGTTTGCCCCTGTGTAGCATGGGAATGAATGGCATCTTCCTAGGTTCACTGTGAGAAATAAAATAATCTACATAAAATGCCAGCTGTGTTCTAGGGGCTCCAAACAGGTTAGGTGAGTGTGGTTTAGACTGCGGGGATCCTTTTTATTATATATTTCCTTCTCAGGCAACACAACCCCAGTGCCACATGGGGATTTTTTTCCCTTAAAAACAATGTCTTGCCTTTGTGGAGCTCCAGGCTTCACTTGCCCCATCAGCCCGCCCCTCCCAGCTGCCCTCTTCCCTCCTTCCTCCCCATCCCCATTTTCTCAGTAGCAAAGACCTTTTCTCTCCAAGCCCAGGGCACAAACCCTGCACTTCCGAAGGAAGCAAGCACTGAATAGATTTAGCAGGTTCTGATAAATGTCACGTTTATTTTGGTGCCAATAGAGTCACTGCATTTTAATTAGGACCCCACCCCCACCCCTGTCCCAGATGTTGGTGCTGGTAGCAATGGCACATGCTTTACTGCCACCCCACAAACTAGGCCCCAGTAAGCAGGCGGCGGAAGGCGACCTGCCAGCTCCCTCCTTAGCACAGGGACACTGCTTCTGCGTGGCTGGTTCTGCCAACCAAGATATTTTTTTTTATGCCTCTTTTCCAACTTCAGTTTCCTCATCTGAAGAAAACAGATCACATCATCACGGCCCGGCCCGTGAGGTAATGCCCACCAAGGCTCCCAGCTGGGGCCGGGCACCACAGAGCTGTGCGGGGCCTGTTTGTCTTTTCTAATTGTTTCCAAAGATGCAAGCCCCAGGGAGCAGATGGGGAGGGGCTGGCTGGGAGAGCTGAGTCCTGTGCTGTGTGGGAGGAGCTGGAAGGGGCAGCTGAGCCAGCAATTCCCTCAGCCAAGAATGAGAGCAAAGATTGGGCCTGTTGTCCAAAGGCCCCACCCAGAAGGGAAACCCTGGCCCTGGGGAGGATGCTGGGAGGAGCGGGACCAGAAACATAGACCTTCCTTTCATCCCAGACTGAAGTGATTGGGGGAAACACAAAAGACACATGGACCTGGCTCTCATTGTACCCCCCACCCCCATAGCCACCAGCTCCAAAAGACCCTGGGATGGAGAACTAAGGGGTGATGGATTGGCGTGAGGTGGCAGCCCCTTGAGAATCCCTCCCACACGCACTGTAAAATAAAATCCACCCTTTCTTAGCATTTTGCTGAGTCTAGGTGTTCTCTGCATTCCTATTGTCTATGGGTTGTATGCTCTGGAGGCTTTTTTTTTTGTCATAATCATGAGCCAAAGCCACATGAAAACACTGTATTGCTGGAGGAAAGAGAGAAAGTGTGAGAGGGGTAGGCGATGTTAGAGAGAGAAGTTGAGGACCGCTGCCTCCCATTTCCATGGCAGGACCTGAGAGAAGGATGTGAGGGCAGGAAATGTATTTAGAGGGTGGTCCCAGGATGTCCCAAGAGGGGACAAGGAGCCAGCCAAGGATGCATGGTCAACAAATGTAGTGGATTGATAACTGGTGCTCAACTTATACCCCCCAGCTGCACTGAGTAAGCGTGGTGCTGGGTACGGGAGGCAGAATTGGAGAAGGAGAAGTTATGGCTGTTGGGAGCGGAGAAAGGCTGCTGGAGCGGGTGGAAGCTGTTGGTTGTTTTGGAGGAGCTCGTCACGCTGGCTTTCCTGAACTTGGCTGTTCTCATCCTCCGAGGAGCTCGGGACCTCGTTAGCAATGAGAATGGCTACTGTTCACTTTGGGGGAGCTCTGGTCCTCACTTTGAGTATCGCTTCCTGGTTCCGGAGGGGAAGATGGTGCACTGCTGGTCTCCAGGAGAAGCCTGCTGCATTGGCTTTCCTGATGGGAATTCAGCCATCTTGATCATTGGAGGGGCTCAGGACCTCACTGTTGCTAAGGATGGCCATGGTACCTCTCAAGGGAGCTCTGCTTCTCCTGAGCATCACTTCCCAGCTCCAGTGCAGATCCCTCAGTCTGGCAGTATAGATCCATCATCCCGCTGGCAAAGACTTTCTAGATTCCACCACTGACCTTTGGGGCTTTGCAGCAGATCTGTGAAACAGGCCTGCATGAGATATGGTTGTGGGGTCAGGGCCTCCAGTTTGACTCGTGGGAGGCATTGCTATGAGCCTTAGGTATTCAGCTGGACTCATGTAAGACATTGTCATGAGATCCAGGCCCTTAGCTGGACTCCTTGGTCTTACTGTGTGGACAGATTTCCTACACTCTTTTGTATATCGTTCTTTGGGTGACTATTAGAAATAATCATATAAATTATGCATCCTGTATTATATTGTTCCCCTTACAAAATATCCCCCAAACCAACACAACAAAGTTGCCCCCATGGGCAAGTGGGAATCCCTTCTGCTAAGGAACTCAGACCTGGTGTAGGCTATGCCCCCCCAAGTTACTCTACCTAAAGAAAAAGAGAGCTGAGACATTGACACACCCACTCCAAACTGTCATTGCCTGAGGGTTCCTCCTGCAGCAGCAACTCTAAGATCTTCCAGACCTACTTGCCCTCAGGTGGACAGCCACACTTACCAAAGAAGGAAGAGTCAAGGCATGGGCAGCAGCAGCAGCTTCTACCTGGTTTACCTAAAAATGGCCTGGGGAGGTAACCAGGGCATGAGTCATGATATCCACTTTAGAAATCAGGTCACTGAGGCTCAGAAAGGCAAAGAGCCTTGTCCACTATCGTACAGCTACACAGCTATTTTGAAAGGAAGACTCCTTTTTCTAAAATGCAAATTGAATTGACCCTTCTCCCTGAAACTGCTCACTGCCCATACCACAGCAGAAATTACTTCTCCTGTGACATCTTGTCTACACTTTAGTTACAATGTTTGTCACACTGACCCTTTTACCGGTCTTGTCTTCTCTAACAATCTAGGAGCCATTTGCAAAATGTCTAGCACATCACAAGAACATAACAAATGTTTGTTTTCTCTCCTCCATGTTCCCTTCAATCTCCTATCACCAAAAACCAGCACAGAGCTTGAGACATGTGTTGTGATTTGGGACTTATTTGCAAGGAGAACAGTATAATAAAGGCACATATTGTATAAGATTATTTATAATAGTCACTCAAAGAGTCCTATACAACAGAGTGCAGGAAATCTGTCCACACACTAAGGACCAAAGAATTCAGCTGAGAGCCTGGATCCCAATATAATATCCTGCATGAGTCCAGCTGAAGACCTACAGCTCATAACAGTGCCTCCCACAAGTCCAACTGGAGGCCCAGAGCCTATGACAATGTCTCACGCAGGCCCATTTCATGGATCTGTGCTGGGAAGGCCCAAAGGTCAGTGGTAGAATCTAGAAAATCTGTGCCAGCAGGATGAAGGATCTGTGGTAGCAGGCTGAGGGATCTGCACTGGAGTCAGAAAGTGATGCTCAAGATAAGAGCCAAAGCTCCCCTGTAAAGTACCACAGTTGTCCTCAGCAACAGTGAGGTTCTGAGCTCCTCCAATGAGCAGGACTACCGAGTTCCATTAGGAAAGCCAATGTGACAAGCTTCTCCAGGAAACTGAGTAGTGTAGCCCCTGCCCCTCCATAGCCAGGAGGCGATGCTCAGAGCAAGGACCAGAGCTCCCCCAAAGGGAAGTGAAGTTATCCTGAGTACCAACAAGCTCCCAAGCTCCTCAGAGGATGAAAACAGCAAAGTTCATCAAGAGAGCCAGCACGACGAGCTCCTCCAAGAGAACCAACAGCTCCTCACAGCTTCTCTCTGCTTCCAAGGGCTCCCAACAGCTTCTACCAGCTCCCAACAGCCTTTTCTCTTCTCCAGTTCTGCCTCTTCTGCTGCTGGCAACAATCCTCAGATGGGCCTCAAACACCCAGCACCAAGCTTATTCAGTTCAGCTGGGGGTTATAAGTTGATCACCAGTTTTCAATACACCCCAGACATGTAAGTGCTTTATTCAGTTGCATTGAACAACACAGCAACTGTACAAATAAACTGAGGAAAAAAAAATTAGTCTAGGTTTTAGTGCATGAGAAAGAGAGAGGAAATAAGTCCATGCAGAAATGGCACATCCAGCAAGGGAGCTGGTTGTGCAAAGCAACATTGTGTATGTGCAAGTGGGGCGTGGGAAGAGAAGCTAGACAGGTGAACCTGCTGGCACACCATGCAAGTTTCCAAGGAAGAAATGGCTTTGCCGTGATGCAATCAGGGAAGGATTTTTCCCAAAGTTTCACAAGGCCCAGATGAGCCAGCCAGACTCTCGGGGTAGGAGAAAATGCTTCCTACAGAACAAAATCACCCAAGTTCAAAAGAGACACAATGCTAGAGTCCCAAGTAGGTGACAAGCACAAAAGCCCCTGTGTGTACTGAGCACTGAGATTTGGGGCAGACAGACCTCCCAGAGCACCACCCGCTCGAAGGAGAGGAAAGAACTAGACCCATCTTGGAGTCACCCAAGACTTAAAACAAGAGCTAAGGACCAACAATACAGGACCTCTTAGAGGGGAAAATTAAACCTCAGCAGCAACCCCAGGAGGACTCAGGATCACTGGAAATGAGGGCCAAGGATCTAAATCATTTGTGTCCATAAAGTCTGTGTCAAATGGCAAAATTGAACCAGAAATACTGGGAGAACACTATTTTCTAATACAAGATTATGCTGAGTTTATACTTCTGATAATGAGGTGTTGCGTATCCATGGTAGGTTTAGAATCAACAGAAGAACACACATCAAAGAAAATAAAACTCACATGCAAATCTAACATATTGTCCAGTTTTAAACTATGATATATAATACATAAATTTTCCCTGAACTGGGACTGACATAAAGTTTTGTTCACTTCCTTTGCCATTTAACAATATATTACATTTTATCTATATCATTAATGATTAACTAGATGAATTTAATAGGTGCAAAATTTCTATCTTAAGGGCACTCATCTGATTTGTTCAGTCCCCTGTGACATTTAGTTTATTTCCAGTTTTTCACTATTATCCCTAGCAGTGCATTTTTGCTTAGCATAAATCCTTGAAGAGAAGACCACAGGGTCTCAGTATATGAATATTTTCAAGGATTCTGATAATGCTTATAAATTGCCTCTCAGAAGATCCTGCCCTCATGGAGCAGATAGTCTATTCAACAAGGCAGCCACTGGTTATATGTGATTCCTTATATTTAAATTAATTATAATAAAATTGAATTAAAAACTCAGCTCCCCAGTTTCACTATCCAAATGTGAAATGTCCAGTAATCTCACATGCTAGTGAAAGGTGTGTTGGCTAGCACAGAGATAGAACATCCCCACTCAGGGAGCTCTACTAGAGAGAGCTGCTGTGGACTAGAAAGAGGGCAGAAAGTCAAGTCACAAAGGGAATGAATCGATTGTGCAGTAGGTTAGAGTGTGAAATGTGCCATTGAAACAGATGAAGCAGAGT
Organism: Dinomys branickii; assembly: GCA_004027595.1. Classification (NCBI taxonomy): domain Eukaryota; kingdom Metazoa; phylum Chordata; class Mammalia; order Rodentia; family Dinomyidae; genus Dinomys; species Dinomys branickii. The sequence continues at coordinate 28,699 of PVLD010015289.1, read as the reverse complement.
TAAGAAGTACTAGGGTGGGGGAGCTTACTATCCGGATAAAATAGAGAAGATATCTCTGGGAAAGTGACATTTTAACAGTGACCACAGGAAGAAAGGAAGCCAGCTATGTAGATTATCTGAGGGAAAAGAGTTCCAGGCAAAGGGGACAATAAGTGGAAAGGTCCTGAGGCAAGAGTGTACCTTCCTGTTCAAAGAAGAACAAGAATCTGGGCACCGTGGTAGGCTGAGGCGGGAAGATCACTTGAGCCCAGGAGTTCAAGGCCAGCCTGGACAATTTAGAGTGATGCTGTCTCAAAACAAAAACCCTTGCTGGGCATGGTGACACACTCCTGTAATCCCAGTACTTGGGAAGCTAAGGTAAGAGTACCAATTGCCAGTAGTTTGAGGTCACCCTGATCTACACAGTGAGTTCAAGGTCAATCCAGACTACATACCCCAAGACCCTGTCTAAAAACAAATTGGAAAAAAAAAATACAAGGACTTGCTTTTTTACTTGAATGAGATGAGGAATGAGCGCAGAGTTTTACATTGTAAAATGATACTATCTAATTAATATTTCTAGTTTTTAATTATTTCTTCATTTTGTGTTACTAGGGGTTGAACTCAAGGTCTTGAACATACTACGCAAGAGCTCTGCCATTGAACTACAATCCCAGAACCCGAATGATACTTTTTAAAAGTACTTTTTCTTCCTAGGTGAAAGTTTTAAAAAGTTGATAAAGAAGTAGGGAATGGAACAGGGATCAACACAGGCCAGAAGGAGGGATGGGTGACAGAAAGAGGCCAGAAAACAGAGACCCAAACAGGAGAAAGAATGAGTTCTAGTGTTCTGAAGCACAGTGGGCTGAAGATTATAGAAATGTATTATACATTTCAACATAGCTAGAAGAGAGGACTTTGACAACACAAAGAATCGGTAAACGTTTTTATGTGATAGAAATGCTAATTGCGCTGATTGTTACATGTGTATGAACTGAAACATCACATTTTCATAGGCGATGTACATAAACATGTACAATTATGTGTCCAAATGCTTTGAATTCAAAACAGATGACTATGGAACCGCAAAACAACAACCATTTGTTTGCCAGGTAGAGGGTTGATTGTAGGGAGTCTGAGGGACATGGCCAGAGATGAGAGACCATCGAGGAGAGGGCTGCCAGAACCCAGGGGAGAAATGCTGGAAGCAGAAACCCAGGTGATAGAGGTGTGAAGAGTGATGGGTTCTTGCTGGACCCATCAGAGTTTGCAGGTACAGACATAAATGATTCTAATCGCAACAAAGAGAAAGCCCTGGAATACTGTGTCACTCGGTGAGGCTGGGGGGGCAACTAAGGACAACACCTTGGAGCCAAGATCTGTGACCTGAGTAGGAGTTAATCTGGTAAACATTTGACAGACCCCTTGTCTAGTCACCTACAGCTTCCTGACAGTGAGAGGAGGGGAGGGAAGGGAGGGGAGTGGAGGAGGCTGCTCTCTCCAGGGAAAGGGAGAAACTTTGCTACAAAGCTGGCAAGAGCCCCCAAAATCATATTTTGCTACGTACGCATCTGCAGCCCAAACATCTTTGGGGCAATGGGCCTGTTGGTCATAGATCAGTTAGTGGGTAGATTGCTTCGGCTGGAGATGGAGATTCAGACAATGCCAGAGCAGATAATGGTGCCTGAATGCTGTCAGGCGCTAATCAGGACCCGGCAACGACTCTGCCATGCAGATTGACGTGCGAGCATTTGGAGTTATTACTCAAGGCTCGTCTCCGCAATTAGATGATTGCATAACCTTAATGTGATCAATCCTGCCGGATGTGAATTGTACAGCTGTAACCACAAAATAAGGTGGCATTTGTGTTTTCTTGTTGAACACAAACATTATATATGCACAAGTCATAATTTTATAACAGTCGCTTTTGGCAAGAAAGAGCTTTGTCAGAGCTTTGGGGGGGGAAATATATATGTACATATATATATACATATATATACACTATGAGTGCTTAGAGAGACATCATAATGTCCCCCTGTGCCATGCTTCGTGAGTCTCCTTCCCTCCCTGTCTGCACCCTTCCTTCTCCCTCTCTCTCTCTCTCTCTCTCTCTCTCTCTCTCCTTCATACACATCAATTTTGAGGGCAGGAAGTTGGGAAACTTGGAGCCCATACTGAGCCCTCCTGGGACAACAGTTTTGCTCTCACACATGCACCCGCTGGGAGTCAGAGGGAATCAGCTCGATATTCATCAGCAATTGCACATCACACCCCATTCATCAAGCCTCATTGTTTGGTGGGGACGTGATCTACCACTCAGGCTCTTCAATCTGAGATCCTTGCAGAAATCTTCACCCGCCCCGCAAGGCCCGGCTTGAGGCACTCCAAGGACACAGCCCTTAAATGCCCTCTCCCTCTCAGGCCCAGGATGCCTCAAAGACGAGACAATGAAGGGATCAAGGAAAAGGGTGCAATCACTTCTCCGCCGTCTCCAGCCGTTTTCAGAGCAGATAGAACTCTGAGGAAGGGGAAAACCTGGAAGGTAAGTTTTGTTACATTGCCGGAGCTTACTCTCCTGAAAGGAGGGAGACAGAGATAGAGTGAGGGAAAAGAAGTGAAGAGACAGCTGGACGCCTAGCACAGCGTGATGTCCAACGATCACACCTGGCGGCCAAATGAGCACGTGCCTAATATCGCGAGGAAGAGCAGCGTCTTGCACAGGTGATAATTTCATGGCTGAACAGAAACAACAGAACCACGTGTCTCAAGCCGAATTCTCTGCGAGGCACACCAAGACGGTGGTGCCGATGTAGGATTATTGGTAGTGTTTATGGAGCCCATGCCGTGGAAGAAGGGCAGGAGTAGGAGAGGGAAGAGGGAGAGACAGTCTGCAGTGCAGCCCAGCTAAGCCCACATGGAGCTCTGAAGCGGGATGACCCTTCAGGGTTGTCTCAACTTGGGGCAGGGAAGCCAGGCCTTTACAGTCTACACTGACCAGCCACTGGGTGTGGGCTGCCCCCGGAAGGGGTCATGACCTTGAGTGATGAGACTCTCTGCAGGAGGGTAGTTTCTGAAGAGGGCTTGCAACTGACCACCTCCCTAGCAGTGGGTAGAATTGATCCATCAGTCCTGAATGAAGGGTCTAGGCAGCGCTGCAGAGCATTGTGAACACCAGGTAAGGAACTTGAGGGTGGATTTGGGGTAGCGTTCGATGGTAGTACAATTGCTTATCATGCCCAAGGCCCTGGGTTCCATCCCTACCACTGAAGGAAGAAAAAATTTAAGGACAAGGAAAACTAAAACCAAGACTGTCCTGAGTGAGAAAGAATCAGATATGGCCCAGGAGGTAGGTGTTTGTGGTGAGTAAGCCAGTGAACTACTGGCTCCAGAAACAGAGGCAGGCATGGCATGGTTTCCTTCATGCTACTACCACCACCCTACACACGCACACACACACAGTCATCTGTCTTTGGCCTCTAGCAAGTGGCCAAGCTGAAACAGGAGGGGATCACATTAAACCAATAAATAGGCGTAGAAAGATGAGTATTAAGTGTTCTCTCTCATAGGTGGAAACTAAAAGTAAGAAAAGTACAAGTTGACTGAACACAGAGTAGAGACTACTAGGGATTGATCAAGATATGTGGAGTTTAGGTGCCAGGAAGGTAAAGGAGGGGCAATAGGACTCAGGAAAAAGATAGAACAAGGGTGTTTGGATATGATCAATGCACTCTGCATGCATGTGTGAGAATACCAACTCTGAATTCCATTAATAAGTGCAATAATACATGTTAATAAAGATTTTTTTAAATAAAGCAACCTAGGGAGGCAAGACATGAACAAGAAAGACCTCATATCAACAGCATCATGACTGGCAGTTCACAATGGTGCAGTACATGGCATGGTCAGGGATCTGAGTTCAGTGCTATAAGGGCACTGTCTCTATCAATCTTCAAGACAGGCTTGGAAAGCAGAACCTGTGAAAGGTCCACTGGAGGCAGAAGCATGGTCAGGCTACTCCGTAACCTGCATCTCCAGCCCATGCCTCTCCTCTGAGCTCCACATCTATGTGCTCCTTTCTGCTTGGGCAGCCACCGCACTCTTGGAGTCATTCACATGTCCTTAACTGCTCTCACCGTCACCCACCCTCAAACCCGGACATGCCTCTCTACTCAGCATTTTAGTAAATAGTGCAGCACCTGTCCGGTGTGCAGGGTAGCACATGTTATCCTTGATGCCGGGTGCCCACTCTCCTACCCACAGTCCACAGCTCCTGTGGATTCCACCCCCTTCAACAATTTTAGAATCCATTCACCTTTCTCCATGCCCACTAAGACCCCCTTTATCTCCCGGAAGCAGTGCTCCTAGTGAAATCTACCTGCCTCCAAACCTTCTTCCTCCCTCCAATAACTTCTCTTTGTATGACTCTGTATAGCTTTCTACTAAAACCTTGCTACAGCTGTCCCCGTTTTTTTCACAGTTAAGTCCGAATGCTTTCTCACCTGTCTAAAGCATTTTCTCTAGATGTTTTGTCCTTCCTTCTCTCCCTGCAACCTGCTTCATAGACTCACACACACACACACACACACACACACACACACACACACGTGCATTGTGCTCTATTTCAGCTGTCTGTGCAGAGACTTCACGTGGGGATTGGGCACTTCCAAATGCATCTACTATGAGTTTAGCTGTGCAATGGGCACAAGAGTTATACTGGATTTTGAACCCTTGGTCTGAAAAGAAAGAATGTAAAATATCTCACTGACAACAATTTATTTATTACATACTTATATGATAATATTTTGGCTAGACGATCTTAATATTTGATTAATTGACTTCACTCATATTTCTGTCTACTTTTGAAATGTGGCCACTAGAAAGGTTACAATTATATGTGTGGCCCACATTTGTCTCTACTGGATGATACCGCCATAGGCCATTGGGGTGGAAAGAGCACACTCCCAGCCTTATCCTGCCAATGCCTGGCTCCAGGGAACATCATGCCCTATTTAAAGAAAACTGTATTTCATAGCATTGATCTCTGCTGTGAGTTAAGAGGTAGCCAGCAACGAGGCCTCCAGATTTTCAAGTTCTGGTAAGTCCTAGGCAGGGCAAAAGCAGGTGGGTCCAGGAGAGGCTGCAGAGTTCTGCATGGAAACATCAAGGATGGTCCCACAGTGAGCCACAGTGGAGGAAGCTGGCCTGGTCCGTCTGTAGGGATCATTATCTGTGCAGGTTGAGAAGAGTTCTGTGAGTAGAGATTTCACAGGAATGGGTGGGGAAGGGAGTTGCCAGAACAGAGGGAGCGGCTGATATTGTACTCCACAGAGGTTTACAGAGAATTACTTTTTCTCTTAAAAGGGGGGGGGGCGGGGGAGGAGAAATGAGTTTTACAGAAGGGAGCAGGAAGCTGGGAGAAGTGGTATAGACCCATAATCCCAGTACTCAGGAAGCTAGGAGTTTGAGGCCAGCCTGGGCCAGCCTGAACCACATAGCAAGACTCTGCCTCAAAAAAACAATAAAAAAAGGAGGGGGCAACAGGGCTCACAAACCCCTTCGGAGTATTTTTCTTACTGTCAGTATTCTTTCTGGAACTCTGGGCAGCCATCCTTCATTCTCTTGAGCTGTAATTTCCATCAGGGACCATCCAGCTTCAATGAAGTCTACTATACTTTGACAGCCCTGTGTCATGGGGGATATGGCCATGGAGATGGGAGGCATCCAGGAAGTAAAGGGAAATAGGGGATCCCCATTGTGACATTTCAGAGCAGCAGCCTCACCTGGGTAGAGACAGACCTCTCAGACAGGGGATGAGTAGGCTCCTGTGAGCAGAACACTGGGCAGGGCACTACAGGCTAATGGGAGGCTCAAAGTCACTGCGGACAAACCCTATCCTGCCAGGCTATCCTGGAAGAGGGTGACCTGGCAGGGACCAACTCTCACCCTGCCCCACTGCCTCATCGGTTTGTTCTACCCTTCCCCCTCTCCTCTCTTGTCTTTAGGGCTGAATTCAGTCATTGACTCCTCCAGGAAGTCTTCATAGCTGTCCACAGTCTGGGTGAGGTGTCCTTCTTTGGTGTGCCTGTAATTTATTCCTTACTCCACTGTGGCTGACCATCTGCTCGACTCACTTCCTCAACAGTGGACACCTTGAAGGTAAGCGGTAAATATGATTTCTCTTTGTTACCCCAGCACCCAGCTTTGCTCAAAGTCACTGCCAGACAAAGCCTAGCACTACCTGTGCAAAGCCTAGCACACAGTAGGTGCACAAGAATATGCACTGGATAAATGAAAGGCACCAGATGGATCCTGGATGTAAGACATACATCACTCTTAATCACTAGTCATCACTGTTTAAGCTCCACGTGAGGATCTAAGCCCCAGCTCACTGCTGGCTCCAAAATACTTCTAGTTTTTGGCTTGACCATGTTCCATTTCAAGAAACACACCCTGCCCTCTGCAAAGCTGTAGGGCCAAAGATGACTGGCCTACGTTTTTAGGTCATCTGATGAGTGAGTTTTCCCTAATTCTCCCATCATGTAAACAAACTGAGATCCTGATTGATAGAATAGCCATTTTTACAAAGACTAGGAAAAATGGCTTTTAATATCAGTTTTTAAGAAAGAACGTATGGCCCCTATAAACTGTTAAACTTCACTTTATTGACCATAAATCTGTATTTTGCTCAGTGCAAAAGTTTTTCATCTTGTACAGAAAAATGCTGAAACAGCGACAACTGCCGAAAACAAGAAGTTTTCTCTTACGGACAATTTATATGAAAAAGTTATTGAATTTCTGGTTAGGGAGGCCAGACCAGGCATCTCACGGATCCCCCCAAGGTCCAGGCCAGCAGTGCCAGACGTGACCCGTTGCTGATCAATGTCAAGAGAAAATTAACCAATTGTAAGTCTATTAAGTTGTGGGCACCAGGGATTTCAGAGCCCAGAGCAGGGACGTGTTTCTCCCTGGGGGCTTTAAACTGAGGCTTTCTTTGCTAAAAGCACAGCTAGTCTTGCCGCCAAAGAAAGGCTGAAAGGGCTGACTTTGGAGAGCATCTACTAGCTACTAGGTGCTGTCACAGTTATTGGCTCAATTATTCCTGGCAACAGCCTCACAAAGTCAGCTTTCTCGGTCACATTTTACAAATGAACAAATGTGAAATTAGAGAGGACAGGAATTTCTCTAAACCCTCATGGCTTGGAAGTTACTAATTAATTTTCTTGACCCTCAGTTTCCCCACTCATAAGATAAAACTGAAGGTACTTAGCCTAGGGCCAGCACGTAGCAGCTGCTCAGGAAATATGTGCTTCCTTCCGAAGTCGGAGAAGTGCAGAACAGGGCTTAGGAGTCGAGTTGGTTGAGTCAAAGACCTGCTATTTTCCCCCTGCAGAAACTGCCTCCTTATCATTGTTATCCACTTGCTTTAGGAAAGTGGGATACCCTGCACAAAGATAGTCAAGCAGTCACAAAGATTGTATATGTCCACTGGTAGTTTCCTTCAAAATATTCCTCCTACTCTGAAGGTGCCGGAAATTTCACCCTCAGAGCTCCATCTTCTTGACCGAAGGCATTCTCCCATGTCAAAGTAGAACCATTCTTCATTGAGTTCATCTATCTTTTAAAGTCATAATATCAAAGAAGAGTCCTCAAAATATCTGGTCCAAGCAGAACACACAAGCTCATCCAGCGCATCCAATCCTGCTGCTCTGGCTGCATTGAGGAGAACTCTGAGGTAGAGTGTAGGCGCCATGGGAAAGAGCGTAGTGTCCTACTGATAAAGTCTGCTTTAGCAGGAAAGCAACTCGGCAGGGAAGCTTATGAAAAGCTCAATGGTCTCCCAGCCTCCAGTCCACCCCTTCTCGTTTCTCCCTCAATAAAGCTCTAGAGCAACTCCCTAACATCACAATGTGATCCCACTCACCTCACAGTCCAATAGCTTCAACTTGCCACGCCCAGCCCCATCTCCTACCACTTCCCTTGCTTGTTACCCCTCACTGGTATCAAAGTACTTTCATTCCTTCCCAATTCTCTGTGCTTACTCTCATCGCCATACCTCTTCATTCCACACCACATGGAACAATTTCTCCAACCTGCACAAACAGCAAACTTTTACTCATCCCTCAAAACTTAACTCGAGTCAACCTTTGGAAGCCTTTCTTTAAAGTTTCTTTAGAAACTTAAGGCTTCTTCTCCAGTGCTCCAGTGCCTGTTACATCCTCCCATGAAGCTCATATTGCATTTTTGGACTGTGAGTATCTTAAGGGCAAGAGTCCAACATCTGATTATCTTCCATGCCCTGAGCATATCAGAGCGTAGCACAATAAATATTAAAGTGTGCAAATGAATGAGTAGAGAAATAAGGGATTTTTCCCTCCCCAAACCCAGATTAAACTTTATCCCATAATGACAAAAAGGAAAAACATCTCCAGGAGGCTATTTTAAAGCTACAGTAAATAATGCACATCATTCTATTGATAAACATTTGCGGAGGCTCTGTTAAGTGCAAAGAGTGATGGAGGCAGACACAGTCTCTGTCCTCAGGGTGTTTAGAGTCTGGTGGAAAACAGAGGAAGTCCATGGGGGTAAACTAATGCATATGCAATTACATGGGAGTAAACTAATGAATATGCAATTATATGGGAGTAAACTAATGCATATGCAATTACCAAACAAGAAAGATGAACATAGCACCATGGTAGAAGAAAGGGCCGAACCACCTTGTTTTAATTATGGAGATGAAAACCAGATAAGATTTGCAGAATGATGAGGATTCAGCTGTGGATGTGAGGGAAAGAGTCTAGAGACACAGAAGAGTCGGCAATGTTTTCCAGTCAGGAAGCGCGCATGCGTCTGGAGCTGAAAGGAAACTATGGAGACTAAAGTGGAGCAGAAGAAGGGAAAAGGAGCATGGGGTAAGGCTGGAGAAAAGCAGAAGCCCTATGGTACAATGTCTTATCAAATGTAAGTAATTTTATGTTTTTTTGTAAGGGCAGTAGGGAGCCATGGAAGGGATTTGAGGGAGGGTTCCAAGATATAAATTACTTGTGAAAGTAAAATGGCTCTCTTTTTTTGTAATAATGGAATTGAATCCAGGGCTTTCCCTGAGCCACATCCCCAGAACTTTTTATCTTTTATTCTGAGACCGGATCTCGCTAAATCACTGAGTTGTCCGGGCTGGGTTCAAACTTGGCAATCCTCCTGCCTCAGCCTCCTAGCGTGCTGAGATCATAGGCATGCGGCACTAGCGTTCTCAGGTGTTCTTGCTCTCTTTTCTCTGCTATTTTTTTCTCCTGAAATTTCTAGCAGACTTGGCCTCTCTGAGGTCAACACAGTGTTTTCTGGGTGCAGCTTAGGTTTTGCTTCTCTGCACTGGCAGAACCCTCACCAGGAAGAGCCTCGGGTAATCCAAAGGCTCACTTCATTTGCCTCCCTTTTTTTAAGGGATGCTGTCCTGCACTATCTGACATCCACTGGATTTATTTTGATGTTTAATTATTCAAGGTAAGAGGATACATTCAATCCCATAATGACAAAAAGGAAAAAATTCCAGGAGGATATTTTAAAGCAACAATAAATAATGAGAAGTAAAAAATTTTTAGGTAAGAAAATATGAAAGATGAACAACATAGAGATGAATTGCAAGGAACACAAAATAAATTATTATGAAGCATTTGTAGAGTTAGAAACCTCTCACTGAACAAAGTCCATTTGAATTTCTTAGTGGTAGAAACAGCTCTGCCTAGAACAGTGAGAGGGAAGTACAGACACCCAGGAGGTGTCTCTGTGCTCCCGAACACATCACCACAAGGGTAATCAGGAGCCAGGCAAGCAAGACCATAAGGAAAAGAGGGGCCAATGGGCTCCAGCTACCAAAAATAAAATAGAAGCATAGGGTGCTCATATTGGGGGGGGGGGGAGTAAGCAAGCAAAGAATCATGACTCAGGGTAAAGTCTTTCAGGAAAAATAGACATGTCCACACTTGCGCATGACATCAAGACTCAAGAGAGCTGACAAGAAGGCACAGTCCACTTTGAAGTAAGTATGGGTAAAGAGAGGAGAGAGAGCCAGGAAAATTCAAGTGTGTTTAGACCCTCGTTCAAGGATACCAAGTGTGGAGGACTCTTACAGTTTGTGGCAGCCCTGGCAGCTTGGTAATGGGAAAAGAAACGTAAAAACTGTACACATCTTTGGGTGATCAAATACATACACACACACACACACACACACACACACACACACACACATATATATATATTCTAATACTTAATACATATACATAATATCTACATGTTTGCATACATTTTTACTTATATACAAAATTTTATACTTAAAGTTCATTAAGATTAAATGAGATAACAGGAAAAACGCCCTGAAAATGGCATTCTGTTCTTTAAAATGTTTCTGTACCAGAGAAGACAATACCACCAGACCTCTGTCGTCTGTCTTGTATCCTGCTAAAGCTCAGGTGATCTGCGTCTCTCACTCTGGATTCCTGGTGAAATTCAACATCTTCTCCACTTCTAATCCCACATACAGCTGTGCTCAGAATGACGGATAATCCTGGGTTTCCTCCGATGAAGAACTGCAGGATGTGGAACCTTCAGTGCAAATACTGAAAAAGTCCCAGGCGAGCCAGGATAAATTGGCCACCTTCACTGTAAGAGTGGGATATATCCAGCAGTCCTCACCTCCTTGGGATACAGGCCAGGGAAAAATTGGGATCCTAGAGAACACTGGCTTTTAACACTGCCCAAACTGCCACCTAACTCCTGGGGATCTGGCCCCTAGGGTCTCCTCTTTTCCTATAGGATTCCAGAAGGGATTTCATCACACCCCTCTGCCCTGCTGCTTCTGTCCTTCCTCCCCACCCATCTGTGATCTCCTGATCCTCCCACGTCTACAGTGTTTCCCGAAGCCAGAGAATGCAGCTCTTTTAAGCCTCCCAAACTCAGTCCGGCTCCTTGAGCTTTCTCTCTCAGCTATTAACCTCCTTTTCTGCAGCACTTTTGCAGCAAAGCAGAGAAGAAAAAAAGTGAATGAACATTTTAAAACTGAGCACCTATTTTGTAACAGCTGCCGTGTTGGCCGCTTAGATGCAAGGCTCAAAGATAATCAAACCATGACCTAAGCCTTAGGAAGTTCAGAGTTGGAAGCATAGGATTGGAGAAGAAGGTGAACGGCACATAATAAATGAGTATATGATAATAGCTGATACTTATTGAAAGCATGCTCTGTATAGCAGGCGTCATGCTAAATTCTTTCAATTAACTGCTTCTTTTAATCTTTGTACTATCCTGAGGAGATGGGCACTACTTGATTGCTTATGCTGTTACTATTTTCCACCTAAGGAAGTTAAGTCTTAGCTGGATAAATAATTTGCTCATCCTTAACAACCCCAGCAAGTGATACAGTTGGATTTAAACACCACAAATGATTTGTTAAACATTGTGCTCTGCAATGCAATCCAAATTGACGTGAACTCAAAGGAATGATGATGTTCTCTCTATATGGTAGGCAAGTGAGCAGAAGTCTTCACAGTGGAGGTGACTTTTGAGTTGTATATTTGAGGACAGCAAGTTCACCAGGTAAACAAAATGGGGAAACAGAGGGCACTGACTCATGAAAGAACTCCCAGCATTCAGAGTACAATTGACTATGTAGTATAGCTGTTTTAGCCATGGATGCACAAGGCAGGCAGGTGCAGTAGGCCTGGGGAGAGAGGCAAAGTCAGGTTATGGGTGCTGTGATGCTAAGGTATTTCCATCCAACTCTGGAAGCAATAGGAGTCTGCAGGTTTCAAGGCTAGAGAGTCACATGATTGGATTTCTGTTTTACAACAATGGATTTAGGGTAGGTTGATCTGAAAGCTGAAACAATTATCTACGAAAGGACTAATGGAGAAATGAACTAAGGCAGGCCCAGTGGAGTAAATGAAAGCTAACAAATTCAAGAGAGATTGTGTAAGCCAATGGACCAGGCCTTGTATCTGAAATGGACTTGAAGAATGACAGAGAAGATAAAGGCGATGAATAGAGGTAAAGAAAATTTAGAGAGGAAGGTAACACTGGTGTGAGCCATCTGTGACATACTCATGTGGAGATGTCCAGTGACAGTAGAATAAGAGCTCAGAAGAGAGGTGGAACAGAAAGCATCACCTGGGTTAAGCTCCCTGGGGAACATTTGAGTGGTACAACCCCACGTTCCACTTAAAAGTGTTCCTCCACAAAATAACAAGCAAGACCCAAAAAAACTGGTACCAGTGGCACATTTTCCTTATTTTTCTTAGTGTCCAGTGGAAAATGCAGTGTACCCATTAAAGCTGTAAAGTCTTACAAAAAAAAATGTAAAGGAATACAGAATTCTAGAGATTGTATCTGTATGCCTTCACTTCCTTGCATTCTCACAGTCATTTCTGGTAATTTTTTAGTAAAAACAAACAAATGAAAACATAGGTCAAGTGGAATGCACATAGATTCACAATTTCCACATGCAGCAGAACACCCTGGACAGTTTACAGGACCTAACTCATTCAGTCCTTAAAATGGTCATGCAGTCTCATTTTCTCTATTTTGTAGATGAAGATGTTAAGGCTCAGCAGGGTCACTTGGCTTCCATAAGGTCACAAAGCTAATAAGTTCTTCAGAGATATTTTGAACCCAGACCTAGCTAACCCCAAAGACTTACCTGTGACATCATGGCTCCTAAATGTGCTGCAGATCCTTGATGACATTTTCCTTATTCCATGCTGTGTCCAGCACAGCTCTTGAGAAACTCCCAGGGAGAGCACTGTGAAGAAAAGAAGGTCAGAGTGGAAACGCACAATGCTAAGGTCAAGTGGAGCCCTCTTCTTGGTGGAGAAAAGAAGCCACCCAACTACCGCAGTATGTTTATTTATACAGCTGGCGGGCTGATGTCAGGTAAAACTCCTCTGCCTAACAACTTGTTCACCTCGCTTGCCTCAGGTTCTCTGTATCCTCAGGGCTGGCCTTGCTCTAGCCCCACATGTGTGATCAATCTTCAGCTTCAGCCACTCTCCACACTTGCACAAGGAAATGAACCAAATGTTTTATGTCCTTGTGTAATTGTTATCTCCCATTCCTGGGAATGGACTGCTCTTTGAAGTCATGCCCTTCCTATGTAGAGGAGGGTGTTAAATTGATTCTTCAGTGAGATAGTGTTTGATTTCTTCTCACTTTCAGTCTTCACCTGACAAAATTTAAAGTTGGCATCCTTCTGTTGGCCCTCAAAATATCCTTTTAACATTTCCTGGTCCACGAAATTAAAAATATTGGAAATAATTGTAGGGCCTTTTGCTGAACCCTTGATTTAAAAGGTAAGAGCAGGGAGAATTCAGCCCATCACTGTGACTGTGCATAGTAGCAGCAGACACATGTGGAGATCTTGCTTGCCCCACCAAGGCCACCTCACACCTGCCTTTCTATGACTGGCTCCGGGAATAAATAAGCAAAAGCCTGTCATACACCGGCAGCATCTCTGCATGCCTGAGGAAGTGGAGAGCTTATCTTCCAAAGATCATTGTGTAAACTTTACTCCTGATTGTTCAAACAGGTTGGAGGGAAATAAGAGATGAATATTAACAATGGAATCTGACGTTAGACGTTTTATATCCCTACTTCCCCAGACAAGTGCTCTACCCAGAGCCCAGGGGAGGAGAGGTTTTCTCTAAAATCTTTGAGGTCAACAAACAGGACTATTTTGGGATTCCAGGACTGAAGGCTGCTTTTCTCCTTCCCTAGCCCGTCAGGCAGGAGCCCATGGTGCTCTGATTTCTTCTTCTCTGTCTGGCTGTGGCTTTCTGTACTCAGAAGGAAGTTATTCTACTTCCCCTCCCTCCCTAGAGAAAAGAACAGTGTATACATATATAATATGTATCTATGGCGAGAGAGAGACCCACTACGTGCCAGGCACTGTGGCAATTTCAGGTGTACCACTTCATCTTTTTAAAATGTATTTTTATTTCATTTTTTATTTCAAAAGTAACATATGTTCACTGTAAAAATAAATCTGCCTATGAGTTTAGACATAAATTCTCTGAGTTTCAGTTTCTTTGATTATAAAATAGGGACAAGAACTAGGTGATACTGTGAGTAAAACATCTCTGTGTGCCTTAAACAACCATTACTAACACTTTGCTGCATGTGACCCAGGCAGTTTTCTGTATGTTTATTAATGTTACTATTAATTTTGTTCAAAACTGGACTCACACAATTGCTTTGTGGCTTCTTTTTCAGGAGAATCCTTGCATAGGAAGGTATGTATTCCCAAAGAATCATGTTTTCCAAGACAACTGATAGCTAAGGAAACCAAGGATAACACAGGTTAAGAAACTAGCACAAAGTCCAGAGAGTTAGGTAACAGAGGCAAAACTCAAATCTCATTCATTTTGTTACACCTCAGGTTCCTAGATAAGAAATCAGAGAGGAAAGATGTTTCATGCTCAAACAAGGTGAGATGCTGAAGGCAAAACTCATATAGTTTGTCCTGTGTAGCCATGAGTTCTGGAATAATGTCAGAATAGGAGTCAGGAAAACCCAGTGTGCTTACCAACCCATACTAGGTTATAACAGCAGACAATGCTGAAGCTCAGACATGGAGACATCTAAACAGTGGGATGGTCCAAATTTTTATAAATGACTCCAAAATTTCTTAACCCCTAATACCTAGACCCACATGCAAGATGGATACCTCCTATTGTGTTTTTGGTACTGTTGACCTTAAAAGGGAAATTATCCGGGTGGAACTAGTCTAATCACATGATTCCTTACCAATAGACTTTTCTCCATTTGGTGGCAGAAATCAGATTTAAACTTCACTACTGGCTTGGAAATGGAGGGGATCTCAGGAAAAGAAATGTGAGCATCTTAGAAGCAGAGAACAGACCCCATGTGGCAGTTAGCAAACAAGCAGAAAATTTAGACATAGCTATTAGTGACTGGACCCAACAATCTGAATGAAGCAACAGTTAATGCTTAATGTTTTTATTAATCTTACATGCCTGTATCTGATAATCAGAACAACTACTTTGAAGATAATAATATGCATTATAAGACCATTGTTGATTTCCTATCATCTTGCTTTGAAATTCTGTATCATTCTTATTTTTTTATTTTTTATTCTCTTTAAATTCAAGAGAAAAAACAAAATGAAAAGAAAACCTGAATGAATGTGAAAACAGATTCTTTCTCTGAGTTTCTAGATTCTCATCTGGCCCAATTTAGCCTAGAAAACACCATCATTTCAGCCTTGTGATACTCTGAGCAAAGAACCCAGCCCAGCTTGCCTAGATTTCTAACATAGAGGATGAAGAATGATATTGAGAATGTTGCTGTAAGCCACTAAATGTGTGGTCTTTTGTTACCCAGTAACAGATAGGTACTGCAAAGGACTCCCTCTTTTGCCTGGGCACCGTCCTTGCCTGCCACTTTAGTGTATCATGAATTCTCAGAAATGTGTACAAAGCTTGAATGAAAGTTAAATAGTATACTTAAATGTTGTGTAAGTGGAATATTCCATTCCTAGAGGGCTAAAGCACTTACCAAATTTAAATCACCCCTTGCCATTAAACATGATCCTCAGAAATACATTCATTTTCCACATAGTTCTTCCATTTTATTTTCTACTTTCCCAATCCAACACACCATCAACCTCTCTAATGCACATCCAATGAAGCTAAAGATTTTACTTGTTCAGGTACCTCCTAAATTCCAACTTTGTCACCAGTGTTGAATTTTTGAGACTTATATGGTTTTCTCCCTAGTCTCAAAACACTCATTTTTCCATTTACTCTAGATAAGAGGGTGGAAATGTGAACATAATGGTATAAACACTGTTATACAGACAAAAATGGTACAGTTGCTGGAACTGGACTCTCCAGGGGCAGACAAAACCAACACATGACAGTTAAAAGACCTGCTTGATCAGCTGACGTGTGGCAGTCGTACAACAAGCTACTCACAGGTGCCATGGATTTAGAGCACTGCAGGGTTGTGCAAGTCAGACAATGAAAGCAAAGTGCCCCCACTAGCCTATCAGACCCTGTCCTGGGTCCCACTTTGATCCCTTTCTTTTTTCCCTCTGATTCTGCTTTCTTGGCTGACTCACATCCATGAAAGCCGTCTGTGTCAGGACAGTCACATTTGGGTCACCTCCACTTTCACAAGATTTTCAGCAGCTACATCCTCCATAGCATCAGACCCTGATGCCTCAGTTTGCCAAGACACAGATCTACCGCGCTGGAACTTAAGAAATTTGTCTTTCCTCTGAGGTTACTTTCCTAGAGCTGCTGTGAAAAGGTCAGGTGGTTTAAACAACAGAAATCTACTTCCTCACCGTTCTGGTGGCTGGAGATCCAAGATCAAGGTGTTGGCAGGTTAAGTTCTGCAAGGCATCTTCCCTTGGTTTGGGGACAGCTGTTTTCTTCCATACTCTTCTATACATTGCCTTCCCTCTGTACACATTTCTGGGCCAAATCTCCTCTTCCTATAAGGACAGGACTCAGTGGGACTAGGGCCTACCCTCATGGCTTCATTTTCAAGCATCACCCCTGTAATGACTTTCTCCAATAAAGCCACATTCTGAGGTACTAGAGGTTACGATGGCAACGTATGAATTTGGGGGGACACAGTTCAACCCAAAGACACACTCTGCAAAGCACTTCTCTCTGTTTTCAAGAATGGTCTGTTATTCTGGTCATTGCAGTGACCTTCTCCCACCCTTGTATCTTTCTCTCTACTGTCACCTTCTCTGCCCTCCTCTTCTAACTGAGGCAATAAAGAAATGCTCTAGAGCTTTTAGCCTAGAGTCGAGAATATCAAAGTCCAGGTTCCATATTCACCGGCATCACTGCTTTTCCTGGATGTTCATAGAACACACCACCACCCCACTCAAAGCCACCAAACAACACCCAAGGACTCCTATCAGACCCTCTGTGACTGCATGCTAGGCAGACATAAAGACTCAGGGAAGACAGCTTCTAAAGAACAAAAACAGTCATGCCACAAAGGGGGAGGAAGATTCAAGATTCCTAATTAGATCTATCTGCTGATTGTGTGACCCTTGCTGGTGGCAGGATGTCCTGTGCCAAAGGTCTGAGGGCCAAAACTAAGTGAGGAGCTGACAATAGGTTCCAAAGCTTGTGACTCGGGAATGGAAGGAAAGGACAGAGAAGAGAAATCCGTTTGTATGAGCAGTGACTTCCCATGCCTCAATTCATGTGATCCTTATTGCCACTCTGTTTGTAAAGACAGACCCAGAGAAGCCAAGTAATTTAAACCACATTGGAAAAAAAAAAAAAAAAACCACATTGGAGGTTTCAGTGTAGACAGAGCATGTATTCATCATTTTCCTGTTGCTGAGACAAAGTACCCAACACCAACAACGTAGAGAAGAAGTTTATTGGGGCTCACGGTTTCAGTCCATGGTTGACTGACTCCAAGGCAGAAACATGGCAGAAGGGAGGAAATCTTCTTACCTCCTGGCAGCCAGGAAGCAGAGAAGGAAGGAAAGAGCAAGGGACAAGAATTTATCCTTTCAGGTCACATCCCCAGGGACACATTCCTCCCACCAGGGCCCACCTCCCAACAGCAGGTGAACTCCTCAATGGATTGATCTCCTGAGGGGTCCAGGACTCTCATGATCCAAAAGCTGCATCTCTGAACATGAGAACTCTTGGAGACATTCTGGCTATAAACCATAAAGAGCAGGATGAAAATCTGTGTCTGCTGCCTTTTGATACATACCACCTTCCTAGAGGAATCTGGACCTCTAGTCCCTAAGTAATGCAGGTGAAAGGCAGAACTTGCAGAAGTCTGGAGCATGAAAGTCAGTGACCTCTAAATAAACACAGGCTTTGAAACTCACTGTACACAAGAGACTTTGTTCCGTTGATTTTGGAAAATTTACTGAGATGGTTCCGTTTTCTGGCATCTTCTCTGTCACATCCCAACGCAGTCCCCAGTTTGCCCTGAGACAAGGGAGTCCAAAGCCAGCCCTGACTTTGACTTTGACTGGAGAACAGGAGACTGCAGCAAAAACAAACACAGATGTGGCTTCCTAAGTGGTCCCCACCTCTTTACTCACTCTGATGTGTTTTTCCACATAGCGGCCAATGGGTCTTTCAAATATGCAGCTCCTAGCATCACATTCTTCTGCCTAAAGTTTCAGTGGCATTGCAGTGCCATTCAGAATAAAATCCAAACTCACCATTATGCCCAACTCAGCTCCTTCCCATTGTCCCAAGACCCAGCCCCTGCCTCTGCGATCTACACGCCCCTTTGTCTATAAACACACGTTCCTGTTGCATCCAAGAGCAGGCTTTGGCCGCCCCACACCCTTCACAGAGAGGAGGCGCTCACACTCAGCGATGTCTGCTGAATAAGCAGGTGGGAGAACAACTGAACAGAAGTGCAAGAGAGCAATGTAGATCTTCTTGGCTTCACAGTCCTCCTCCTCGGGACCGAGAGTCCTTGTCGGTCCACGTCTCTGGTCTTCTCCGGACCCTCTGAGTCCTCTCCACCCAGGCAGCAGGTGAAGAAGGAGAAAATGGAGCGTGGCACTGGAAGCTGGACACCCCGCCCCTGGAGTCTACCAGCCAGAGTCAGCCCACAGCCCCGCCTGACTGCAGCGCCTCAAAGGGGTCATGAGCCGGGAGGACACACAGCAGAGTCTGGCAAGGACTAGTTTTCTAGCCACACAGAACTTCCCAAAGCCTGCAAAATCCTCCTCAGTGCTCCACAAATGTGGACTCTTCTGCCCCATGCCCTCCTGCATCCCTCCAGCCCACTTTCTCAGCCTCCTGAGCATTCCCAGCTAAAGCTACTCACGTCTGTATTGTAAGACGTGACAGGGTAGAGAGGGAGCAGCGCCAGCATTTCTTTGGACGTAGGGCGTGGACAAGGCTCGCTCTACCCTCTCCCTGTGCTCACTCCCAACACCACTGTCTTAGCCTATGCAGGCTGCTGTGATAAAAATGCCATCCACTGGGTAACTTCTAAGAATCTCATTCTTACAGTTCTGGAGACTGGGAAGTCCAAGGTCAAGGTACCATGAGACTGAGTCTCTGATAAAGGCCCACTTCCTCATAGATGGTGGCTTCTCTCCATGTCCACATGTGGGAGGAGCAGCCAGGGTGCTCTCTGGGGCTTCTTTCCTTAGGACCCTAATCTCAACCTTGAAAGCTGCACTCTCATGACCTAATCAGTTCCCGAGGGTCCCAACTCCTAACACAATCATCCTGAGGGGCAAAGATTTCAACATATAGATTTGCGGGAGCGCAAACATTCAGACCATAGCAGTGGTGAAAAGGAGGAGGACATAGAAGTCCTCTCCAGCTTCCCTCACACCAAGGTCTGGTTGTGTAGAAACCATATCACCAGATTGACCACAGCCGCCAATATAGAGATTTGCACAAGCATATTCCTTTTCCAACAAGAGGCCAGAGAGGCTGGCTGACATGCGGACGGCTGACATTCTGTCTGCATGTCCTGATAACCCAGCCAGGACAGAAGTGGAGGGACTGAAATTTCACTTTCTCAGAAACAGCAGATTCAGCAACTGTGGCTGCTACAGGAGACACTGATCTATCCTGGCTTCATTTCTCTCCACCTTTATCACCATACTCGAAGCAAGAACTATTATGCCCTGTCTGGCGGCCAAGAACTCACCTCATCTGGAACTGGTGAAATGATACCAGTCTCCAGGGTTACCAGACACCTCCTTCCCTCAACACTCACAGGGCTGGGATCCTTACCTGCCTTGGGAAAGTTGTTCCCAGCCAGGACACAGACCAAGTGTCCTTAGAGAATGAAGTCCCTTTCAGACCTCAGGCAGGTGTGGGCCCCCACAAGGAAAGCTATAACAGGGCCCCATGTGTTCTAGAGATAGAGGCCCCACTTCCACCTTCACGTGAGCTCTGAGAAGGGGAAGGAGCCTTTCTATGAGTTCCTGGGACAGTTAGACAGTGTTGAGAAGGAACGGCTGCCTTGGGGAAGAAAAGCCAGTCTTGCCCAAGAATTTCACTGACCTGGAATTCTTCTTAAGTCAATGTTTAAAGTTCAAGACTGTAGCCAAAGCCTAATCAGGGCATCCTGGACCTTCCAAGGCTTGGTTGGAAACCTGACCCTGACCAAGAAAGGGAAGGGAAATCAGGGAAGAGACAGGAAGGAGGTGCTTCCAGCCCCTCCCCCTGCATAGCTGATCTCCTGCCCTCCAGATTCCAACTCAACTTGGGGCTGGGCTTCTGGTTCATACTCTTGGGGATCCCCAGGCAGTCCATTGTTTCCAGCTCATTTGTCCCAGCATCCTTCACTCTAATAACTCACCTTCTATCCCACCCCAGTGTCCTTCTCCTGTGTCTAAGAAAAGACCATCAGCTCACCCAGGGCTGAGACATCTCCTTCCAAGATCACCAGCCAAAGATCCATAAGACTTCTGCCAGTTCATCTTAATTGCCATCTTGACTGAATTAAGAGGCACCTGGAGAGTTGAGTGGATCACAATATTCTTCAGGGTACTAATTCACTGATGCTCATAGCTGAATGTGCTATTAAGAGCTAGGGTTCAGATGGAGGCGGCGGGGCCCTAAGAATGCACTGTTGGAGGGTACATCTCTTCCTGGTGCTCCTCACCTGTGCTCCTCTTCCCAGCCAGGAACTGAGCAGCTTTAGTCCACCACACCCCTCCCTCATGGTGTTTCTGCCTTGGAGCTGGCTGACCATGTACTGCAAACCCTGAAAGCATAAGCCAGATTAACACACACACACACACACACACACACACACACACACTTAAGTGCTGGGTGTCAGGTGTTTTGTACCAGCAACTGAAAACCTAATATAGCACCTGTCCATTCCAACCCATCTAACAAAAGTTCTGATGTTTTATCTTCCTTCACGACTTTAACAAACCTTCCCTGATCCCATCATTTGTGCACAGCCTCATGCTAACATCCAAAGTTAAAATTAACACACACCTGCTCTCTGCTCTCCACCAGCTCTTAAACTAAAATATAGATATATAGATATATAAAAGTGCAAAAGTAGAAGAGTACACACACAGGGACAACAAGGAGGTAATGCTCAACATTTTCCAGTATTTATTATAGATAAGAATCAGACCCTGTAAAGTAGCACAATGATAGAGAGATGAATATGATCCAGTTCTGAAAACAGAAAAAGAAATACCAACACATAATTTCTCTCTCTGCTGTAAGTTTGTCCCGAGAACCCGGTGAGGGCAAGACCCTGCTCCAAACCCTTGCAGGAGTTCATTTGGCTGCAGTATGGAGCACACACGTTCTGACAGTTGGGAATTTGAAGCAGGTATTGCTGATGCCTCCTTTATCTCTGTAAAATTCAAAGCGCCTTACTGCTCTCTGAAGCATCTTCCCAAGCCTCAGGAGCTTCTGAAGACCCTGACTGAGCTAGGGTAGCTCAGAATTACTGAGATGATGCCCATCCCACCCCAAGCAGCCTCAGCCAGAGATGGAGGGGAGCTGATTGCTCAGTGGGCCAGCTCCCTCCCTCCCACTGGCAGCGGAGATGATGCAGTGAATTCCATGTGGTCTCCCAGCAGTCTCCAGCAGAAATGCACCTTGGTTTCCACAGCAGTAACCCTCTCACTAACTCAACTTAGGTTAACCTCTTCCCCTTCCCTGTTTTACTCACCACTCTTGACCAGTGCTTCCTGGGGTCACTGGAATCCTTCTATCAAGGGCTGCTTTGGAATGAGCCTCACCTAAGGCAGCATTCAAAGATTTCTGGACACCCGGTCTCCACCAAGCTCCTCTGCCCAAACCCACTGTCTTTCCCTCCTCCACCTTCAAGCCACTGTCCCTACCTTGGCCTCTGCCGTGAATCAGACTTGGAGCCTCCACCCCATCTGTCCCCCACTCCACTCTCAAATGCTGACCAAAAGGATCTTTGATCTCTCTAAGGCAAGTCCAAGTCCTGGGTCTTCCACAAAGCCATGCTCACTATTCCCATGCTAGAGCAGTAATGCACACGTGCACATGTAACTGCATGGATGTTCACTGTCTCACCACCCCTACCTGCTGCCAGCCGGGTCCCTACTCCTCATGTAGCCCAAAAGAAACACATGGTTCAGGGAGCACTGAGAAATAAGTGGCTTCTTCCCTTCTGAAGTTTCTTCTTGAGGAAGGGAAAAATAGACTTAGGAGAGGGAGAAAAGGAACCAGAAACAGAGAGGGTTCATCTTGAGAGAGCTGAGGGAGGAGTGTGAGAGAGAGGGACAAATACAGAGACAAGAGAAACGAGAAGTGAGGGATCGTACTCAGCAGTAAAGGATGAAATGATTTCTCTTGGGGAGAAAATAAATAATTCTTTTTTTTAAGCCTTAAGTTTTGCCTCTTGTGAAGACAACCTCTTTTTATTTTTGAGGCTCCCATAAAAAAACTTCCTTTAGTTGAGAATATTGACAATGCTGTGGTCACAAAACGGGTCAGCTTTTGCAACGCCACATCTTAGACTCTTAAAACAGAAGTTAGAACTGTATTTTAGCTCTGAAACCAGGCCACATCTGGAGCCTTTCCTCAGCCCCTAATGACTTACTGTTGTCGCACTGTCCGCGTCCCAAATTAAAGAAAAGGAGAGGCAGTGGGGACCCTGGCTCCATATCCAGGATCCTCAGACTACTGCCAACAGTGTCCCCACCTCTGGTCCACTGGTCCCAGCCCTCTCCCCCTCACCCTGAGGCTGACAAGCCCCCCCCCTAATGGATTGACCACGGCCTTTGCTGGAGGGGCTAAATATAAAACTCCCCTGCGCTCCTCTTGTCAGAGTTAAAAGCTTTCCATGTCTGTGTTAATGTTTTTTTTCTGTCTGCTGGCTCCAGTGACAGATGCAACATCTTGTACTGAGTAACTGAGAGTGAATGGCTGGCAGGGGCCAGGGAGGTAGAGGCAATTTATCTCAGAGAGTTTAAGCAGGATGACATGGCTGGAAACAGGAGGGGGGCGAGCCTGTCACCTGATTACTAATCCCAAGATTTCTCCTCCGAGAGGGAGAAGGAGTGAGCCAGGATGAAGGGTACAAAAAGCAAATCAATAAACAGGTTAGCGTCCGCATCATTATTAACTCTCGGCCTGTCAGCACCCCATTGAAGCGATCGCTCGAGGCGGCCTCAGATTTAATGGTCAGTGCAATAGATTTACTGTAAATGTTATCAGAAGCAGAGGCGGGGGCAGAGGGCGTGAGGAGGCCTTCATTGACAAATCATTGGATTGTGCCTGGATGCATGAAGCCATTTCTGAACGTGCATAAATAACCCAGGGCTTAGGTCCTGGGTGGCATTTCCTCCCTCTGATTTAAATGCTACCACCCTCCTTTCCTTGCATCTTTTACTTCCAGAAGGTTCTAGCAGCCAGGTTTCCCCTCAGTCTTTCTAAGGGCCTCTTGCTCTGGCCCTCAGCGAATCTGAGGAAGGCCAGGCAGCAGGTTTGTATCAGGAGCCTCTAGCACCCAGATAGAGTCAGCATACCAGGAAGGAGCCTGGGTCCCAGCAGGCAGCCAGGAGCTCTAGATTGCACAGCAGCAGCAGGAGAGAAGCATCTGCGAGGTAAGGTCAGTCTGGAAGCAAGCACCCCCTGAGCTCAGGGTCTGGGTGGTCTTCTCAGTGTCGCTCCTGATCACTCTCCAGGGCCTGCTTTCTCTCAGCCTCCCACCTCCTGTGTTTACTAATTGCAAGTGCTGTTGGAAAGGCTATTGACTAAGTTTGTTATCAGAATATGGCTTGCTATCCTATCCTTATGCTAGGGGCCACAGCAAGAAAAGAATCCAGGAGAAATTAGGGATAGTAGCAAGAAAGCACAGGAAGGAAACCTACTCTTTTTCAAGGAAAGGGCTATTGTGTGCAGCTGATTAACCTGTACAATACAAAATCCTAGGGAATGTCATCCTCACTGTGATCTCATCGAATGGCACTCAGATTGTGCAGTATGGGAAATTCATAGCCATATTCAGCAGTCTGGACAAAGAGGCAGGACCAAGTGGACCACAGAGGGACGCAGCCACCTCCAGAAGTGAATTCTGAGGAAACTTCCAAAAGATTCTAGCTGGAATCAGAGGGGCTTACCAATCATTCAGGCATGAGTTGTTTAAACAGTGGAGAACATTTTTAGAACCTCAAAGGAACTTTGACTATTGAGAACTATGTCTGCTGACGCTTGAGTTTCCTGTGGGGATCTCAGGAGATGCTAGTTTTATCTTAGCTACACTGGTCATAGTTTTTCAAATATAATCACACATTTAGGTACAGCAAAGGGATTTTGTACTTTGGATGGGGATGGAAAGTTTGAGTGTAGAAATACTCTACTGTAGTAGACGTTGAGACTTTTCCTGGAGTCCAGGCAGAATATTCACCATCTGGACTCTCACAAGTAACAAAGAAGATGGAACCATGGGAGAGGCAGCCCCAAAGTCCTCTCTCTTGTCACCCTGCTGGAAGTAGGGAAGGCGGGTCACAGCTGGGGTTCCTCTACACAGATTCTTAAATCAAGACTTTGGAGGGAGGTCTTTTATCTGATAACCCCTAAAGTAAAGGAGAGGGAGAAAAGCCAGCCAACGGCATGTCCTTGAGCAAGTTTCTGTAGTAGACAACTGGGCTGCAGTCCCACTGCGGACTCTTGAGAAACATTCCTCAGAGTCGCACAAAGGAAGGACAGGTGGAGGGCCGCCCCGGGCATTATCCCCATGCGCACTGGGAGACAGCTAAAGCTGCCCACAGCAGTGAGTGGACCGATGGACCAAACACATCAGGGGTAAGCTGTCAGCGGTGTCTTACAAGACCCGACCTCAACATCTGCCAGGCTTGCCCCACCACATGCCCCATTCCAAAGCTGCAGAGACCAAGTGCCTCAGAGAACTGGTCTGAGTAGACAAGCTGCCATCACTCCCAAGGGCCAGTTGACTCCAGAATAATAACTGGTTCGCAAGGATTGTACAAACAAAGCAATGTGAGGAAAATCGTGTTTCTGGGGTGGTCCAGAGTCACAGACTAAGGGACATATTTCTCTAAGGCTGGGACCTTGTGCTACTTAAATAGGAGTCCAACAAAGACTGCTTGTGTTTTGTTTG
The DNA here is from genome assembly GCA_004027595.1 of Dinomys branickii. NCBI lineage: Eukaryota > Metazoa > Chordata > Mammalia > Rodentia > Dinomyidae > Dinomys > Dinomys branickii. The sequence goes on along the minus strand of PVLD010015289.1, from coordinate 3,610 downwards.
GTTTTGTCTTGCTTTGTTTTGTTTTGCTTTGTGTGGTTTGGTTTCAGTACTGAGGCTTGAACCCAAAGCCTTTTCACTGGGGTTCCATCCCCAAGCCCTCCCCACTTTCTTTTTGAAACAAGACCTAAGCTGGGCTCAAACTTACAATCCTCTTGCCTCGGCCTTCCACAGTAGTAGGATTAGATCATGTACCACAACATCCAGCTAAAGCTTGCTTTTTGTTTTACTCTGGAACATTCTTGGTGGCCAAGTGGCAGGAAACCCCAAATTCTATGTGCAGAGCTTGATCCCAGTGACCAGAATTGTGGAGAGAATTCAGTTCATGAACTGAGATAGCATGCCACACTTGCCAGGTACCAAAAGCCACAATGCACTTCCCCCTGCTGGCCCCTGCCCAGCCTAGCCACCATCCATCTGTAGCCTGAATTCCACATTCAGTACCATCAGCTTTCCACCCACAGGCTCCTACATGGACAACTTGGGGGTGTGCCCCAGCAAGGCTGGCTGCAGTCACAAACCAGGTACTCACAGGGGGACAGCAGTGACCTGTACTACTCTTTCCTAAAGGGAACACAAAAAGACAGAGCGAAGTGAGACAGGCAAGACCTGGGAGACACAAATCTGGCGGCTGGTTGCTCTGGCCCTGGAGCTTGGTGTGCTTGTGAGTGTACGTGCACACCCACTGCTACGGTTCCAATCTGCAGTAACATCCAAATTCACAAGCAGGAACTTGCACTTGAGGTGATGGTAGTAAGGGATAGAACTTTGGGACAGTTAAGGCATGTTCCACCCTCACAAAGAGACTAGTGAAGGAATCTACAGAGAACGTTCTCACTCTCTAATCTCCTGAGCCAGGTGAGAAAGCCACCTCTGAGGGACAGGCCCCTTCTAGACCCTCAATCTGCTTTTGCTGGCACCTTGCTGTCACATTTACCTGCCTCTAAAACTGTAAGAAATTTCTGTTGCTTATAAATTACTCATTCTCATTTTTTTCCATTATAGCAAGAGAAAGGGACTGAAACGCCTACACATGGACACACAAACATGTATACATATGTACTGTATATGCACACACCTTGTTATGCTTGTGTCTAGATGTCCCCCTAATGCCTCACATGGTCATAGGTGGAACTTTCAGAGGTGGCTGGATCTAGGGTGTGTGATGCTGAGATTGAGTGTAGGATGCTGGGATTAAGGGTGTGTGATTACTACATTACTCCACTGATAGGTTTGGCATAATTCTGGGTGTGGATAATGGGAAGGCTCACCCTGGGTGTGGGTAGAACCTCCCAAAGGGCTGGTAGCCTGGAACGGACAAAAAGAAGAGGCAGGCTGCTGCTGCTGCTGCTATTGCCTCACTGCTTCACTGCTTTGCTACCTTCTGCCTGCCATGAACTGTTTCTCCTCTGGGATGCCCCTCTGCCACACCACCCTGTCTTGGAGCCAGCCAACTATATGAACTGAAACTTCCACAAATTCTGAAAGAAAATAAACTTCTCTTCCTTTAACTTTAGGGTTGGATATTTTGTCTCATTACACATGCCCACAGGCACACTCTGTGTATCTAGTGTGCGTGGTATATGTTTCTGACATATATTTGCCTGGTATGTACATGATACATGTCTCAGTTTGTGTGTGTTTGTGTCGTGTATGTTGTGTGTTAACTTATGGGTCTGTGCACGTATGTGTTTTCTTGCATAGAGTGTGCATGTGTGGGTAGACTTGTGTGACATGGTATGTGTGTTTGGCTTAACACACAAATGCACCTGCAACTAAAACAAAAATCACAAAGAGGACTCAACTTTGAGGAGAGCCCTTTAAAATTGCTCAGTGAGAACTGGAGCAGCCCAGGTTCAGATTGGGGAAAATACACTCCACCTCTCCAGAAGAGGGGACAAGCCCACGGAGGCTCAGGATGGCCCCAGTCAGACACACTTATCCAGAGTTTCTCGCACACAGGACAATATTCAGCTAATCACCTGTGCCTCTTCTTGTCTACAGCTCCTCTTTGGAGCCTAACCCCACAGAACAAAGAGGGCTGCCTCATGATTCTCCCAGTGGGGAAAGTAAGAAGTGGCCCTGGGAGGAGAGGCTGCCCAGGCCCCTCTGCTGACACTTGGGCCAGATCTCCCCTGGGAGAGGATAGTGTCCAAGGGGTGCCACACCCCCTAAATGAAAGGGTCCTATCTTGGAGCTGAAAGAGCCAGGGAAGAAGTTGGATAGCTTGCATGAGAAGACTCTAAGCCCGTCACCTTAGTGAAGGCAAAAAGTAGCCTCCCAGGGAGTGATGATCCAGAAAAGAGTGCCAGAAGTGTCAGGCAAGGTGACCTCCCCCAGCTGGCTCTTGGCTCCTACGAGCCCATAACCCCCACTAGCCATCCAGCCCGTGTGAGGCAGTGGCTGAGCCAGGCCATCCGTGGGGGAATGTGCCAACAATTACTTTCCTTATTGAATATCTGATTAATTATTCAATAGCTGAATCAATTATTCATATCTCATTTAAGCGGGGGGGAAAAGCCACTGCCCCTTGACAGAAGCTTCTCAGTGCTTCCCAGGCCCTAGGGATAGAGTCATCAGAGGGAGCAATTGTCATAGCGAGAATGCAGCACCGCCATGCTGCAGTAGCCACTGTGGCCCTCCTCTTGGACACACTGTCTGGTACCTGCACACCCCTGCTCACACTTTCACATGTGCAAATACACACTGAGAACCCACCAGGTGCCAGCCAGGCTTAACGGCACAAACAGTGACCAGAGATAGTCCCATAAATACTGTACCTAGCAATATAAAAGGGATGGAATGTGCCATCACTCCAAGGAAGAAGTCACTCCTCAGCCATCAGGGCAGGTCCCCAGTAGGCAATGACACTTGAGTTAAGACTTGTCCCAGGGAAGTGTAGAGGTGGGAAGGGCACACAGAGGGAGTCAGGGGGGCAGAGCTGCAAAGGTATGAAGGTGTGAAAGAGCCCCAGGTGTCCCAGGGCACAGGAAGTGAGAGGACATGGGAGCAGGGGGCCACAGTAAGCAAAGACAACATGGTGACCTGGAGGCTTGGGCCTATCTGCCAGGGAGCCAATGGAAGAGTGAGGGTACCTAGGTCCACTACAGACGAAACTTGCATTTCACAGTTTAGAAAGAGCTCAGAGCCCACTGAAAGCAAGGGGGTCCTCCTCCTCCAGACATGGCTTACACCCATAGCCTAGATCTGCCCACGGTGCCTCCTGGTATACGTCATTGATGCCGAGGCTTTGTAAGTGGCAGAACCTTTGTTGCTTGCTGCTCTAGGGTTTCCCAGTCCAAGTAAGAAGGGGGCAGGTGCTTCAGAGGATCATCCTGAACTTTCAGTGCAGGGAGTAGGACTTCCCACTCTTTTACAGAGAGAGAAACTGAACCTCAGAGAGGAGAACTGGCAGACCCTTGGCCACCCAGAGCCAGGACCAGCACTCAGGCCTGCAGCCCCCAGGCTCAGCGGTGTAGTACAGGCAGTGAGACCCTGAGGCTGCCTGGCCTTCCTCAGGCCAGGCCCTCCCTGAGCCTGAGGGTGAAGGTACCTTCTCAGCTACCTCTGCGGAAAGGTCTGAGCCGAGGATGCAGTGCTGACTACTCCCACA